>JABUQX010018497.1:0-27500 GCA_015478945.1 Trachelipus rathkii
AATATCAGACATTAAAAAAAAATAAACCACTCAATAACACTGTTAGAAGCGGAGATCCGTAAAACAGATAAGGTTAACTATATATACTAACTAAATATAAAATTTATAATTACTTCTAAGCAATATATACACCATAAAATAACTACTCAAATCAACAAAGTAATACCCTAATAACTATAAAGAAAAAAAAAACTATAACGTATCTACAATATTATAACAAATAATAAAAATATATATATATATATAATATAATATACAATAAATAATAATATAACATAATCATAATAATCATAAATTATTAATATAATATACAATAATATATAATAATAAGCTAACCTCATGCACTCAGAAATTCAAGTAAGTTTCTATAATATAATAAATATAAAATAACTATATATTAATTAATATTAAAAACAAAAAAAAATAAAAAAAAAATAATATAATAATATATAAATATAAATAAACACAAAATATTAAATATATATAATAAATATTTAATACACATTATATATATAAAATAATCAAGAATATAAACAACCTACTATATATATATATTATTATTACTAAATATCATCTAAAACCCTCCTACATATACATATAATTTATCCACATAATTAAAAATATTACTATATATATACTATATATATATGAACAATATATAGTATATCATATATATCATATATATATACAACTCTATCATACCTCAAATAATACACACCCCCCAATCAATATCGTATACTTCATATTAATACAAAACCTATATATATCACATACTATCTCAGGTCAATATAATAATATATACTATAATATATATATAATATACTAATATATACTAATATATATACTAATTAAATATCTTTTATAATATTCAATAATAATAAATATAACTTACTATACTATAATAATAACAATTAAAAATATAAATATACACTACTCAATATCACTATTATAACAATACTAAATAAACTAAAACTGCACTACACCATAACTTAATACAACATATATATATTATTGAATACTAATTAATAAAATAATACATATATATGATATATATTATTATATATAATACCACTACTATATACTATAATATACTATATACATCATAGTACTATACCGCTCGCTATATCACTTATCTATCTATATATACATATATATATATTTCACAATACATATATACCAATTAATACTAGAACATATATATTATATATATATATATATATTTTATTACATATATATATAAATCGAGATACCTAGACAATATACTATCTAAACTCCAACAACTATATATAAACCTAATAAAATAGTATAATAACCTATCACTAGTATCATACCCCTAACACCACTACCTAAACCTAATATATATACTCAAACCAAAATATTAACTACGATATGAAAACTCACTACATTATAACCAATAATATATATATATACCAAATATATAAACAATACTTACTACTAATCAAATCGCCATAGTACTTACTACCATATATAACTTTATATTATTAATAAATAAATTATATATATATACATATATATATATATATAAATATATATATTATAAAATATATAATAATATATATATATAATATATAATATAAAATATATAATATTATTTAAATAAATTATATAATCATATATATAATATATATATTATACATAAATAATAACATAATACATATATATATATATATAATATATATATAATAATATAAAATAATATATATATTAATATAATATATATATAAGTATATAATATATATTATAAATATATAATATATAATATATATATAAATATAGTATATATATATATATATATAAATATATATATATCATATATATATATATATTATATATACTATAAAATAAATAATTAATATATATTATTAATAATATATATAATATATAATATAAATATAAATATATAATTATAATAATATAATATAATATAAATATATATTAATATTATATATAAATATATATAAATATATATTAATATAAATATATATATAATATATATATATATATAATATTATATATATAATATATATAATTATTATATATAATAATATAAATATATTATATATAATAATAATTAATATATATATATAATTATATAATATAATATATTAATATAATAAATATATATATATAATAATTAAATAATAATAATATATATATTATAATAACTAATATATTAAATAAATAATATAATATAATAAAATTAATAAAAAATAAATAATAAAAAAATAATAAATATATATATCAATAATATATAAATATAAAAAATTATATATATATAAATAATATATATAATATTATATATATATAAATATGAATATAAATATATATATATATAAAATAATATAACAAAAAAAAATATATCTAATATAAATATATATATAATATATATTATTATAAAATTATTAATAATATATATATATAATAATATATATATAATTAACTATATAATAAATAATTATATAATAATATATATATATAATATATATATAATTAATATAATATATATAAATTAATATATTACAATTAAAATCTTAATAATATATATATATAATTATATATATAGTAATATATATAATATATATATAATAATTATTATAATTATATAATATATATATATATATATATATATATAAATATATAAATATTATTAAATAATATTATATATTAATAATATTATATTATAATTAATATATAAATTAATATTATATTACATAAATATATATATATCTATAATATTATATATATATATATTATATATATAAATAACAATAATATTATATATTAAAATATATATATATTAATAATATATAAAATAAAATATATATTATAATAATAATATACTATATATATATAAAAACAATAATAATATATAATATATATAAATAATATTAATATTATAATATAATATTATATAATATATACTTATAAATATATAATAATAATAATATATATAAATATATATATATATATTAAATAATTAAATATAATATAATATAAAATTAAATTATATATATATTAATATATATAATAATTAATATATATATATATATTATTATATATAGATAATTCAATATAATATAATATATATAATATATAATATATTAAATATATATAATTATATATAAATATTAATAAATATATAATATATATTAATAAATATATATAAATTATATATATTAATTATATATATATATATATATTATTATATATATATATATAAAATATATATATATATAATAATAAAATATATAAATATATTATATATATATAATTATTAATATATATATATAATATAGTATAAATAATATATAATAATATATAATATATATAATAATAATAAATATATATAATATTAAATATAAAATATAATATAAATAATATATAATATATATTAATATATATATAATATAATATAATATATATATATATATAATATATAATAATAATATAATATTACATAAATAAAAATTGTTTTTTATTATATATTCAAAAAAAAAATTAATAAAATATAATATTAATAATATATAAATAGAAGCATCCAAAAATTATCATATAATACAGAACCATTATTAATATATATAAAATATATCTATTATATATAATACAATAACAATACAATAATTAAATATATATGTATCAAATTATATAAAAATATTAGATAAAATATTCCTGACTCCAAACTAAATTTATATAAAAACAAACTTAAGAGTCCCTCAGTGATTACCACATAGTATTAATATGTGTATATAAATACATATTTAAAAAAAATAAATATATATATATATATATAATATATATATATATATATATATATATATATATAAATTTCATCACGACCATATTAAAAGAAAGGGGAAGTGTTGAGTTATTGAGTAGATTTTCCATGAATATTTTATAATTGTTTTGAAGATTTTGCCCAGTAGATGGATGGATGAAAAAACATAACTTTTGGGACATTGAAAATAATAATGTTCTCCCTTTTACAATTAGATATGAGAGAAAGTTCAGGAGTCATTCGTTCCAAGGACTTCCTCCTATTGGCGGAATTGGAAGTAGAGTGGGATGTTTTTTAAGATGAAAAATATAATATCGCTTAGTATAAATATTAAGATTGGTAGGTGAATTATATTAGAAGTGTTAAAAGAGATGGACATTAATGCAAAAAAGATAATCAAAGTATAAAAGAGGACCCCGAGGAAACTGCTATTGATAGATTTAAAGGGCTCATCTATCAACAGCTTCTACCAAAAAGCACCTTAAAGACATATATTCAAAATTAAAGCTAAAGAATATATACACATCAAGGGAAGCTAAACTTTGTTTAACATTCCGTCGAATTTTTCGGATAAGTCTAATACCACAGCATGAGGTTTGAAGAAATTACGAATAGCAGGAGAAAATGAGTCAGGAAGAAAAAATAGAAAGATACAGTTAGAGACAAAAAGATACAGAGAGACAGAAACATCATAAGTTAAATAGGTCAAATAACCTCACTAAAGATTAAGATTAAGTAAAAAATTATATAAAACATATTAAATAAAGATATGTTAATCCAAAATACCTCAAAGTCAAAGCAAGATTCAGAAAATTAAACAGAAAATAGATGAAACCTTATATCGAGCCAAAATAATAGAACAACTCAGTTTGAGACCTACGATTCGCACTTTGACACGAAACAGAAAGAATAAGTTCATTACTGTAAAACATAAAAGGTTAAAGTTGAAAATATTAATAATGATATACATAAGAAACTAAATAATTTGCAAAGGCAGAGTGCAAGGTCGGAGGCATTAGTTTTTGAGAATAAGAAAGGGATAACAACGGAACCGTTAAATATTATATATATATAGCACCAAAAAAACAATAATAGTTTTGCTAATTAATCATACGTAGTATATTATCCCTACCCTTACCGGTAGGTCCCTGACCCAACCCTTCTATATATTAGTATGTTCAGCGTATCTTCACGGTCCCTCTCTTAACTATTATAGGAAACGTCCTAATCCTCATGTGTTCTATACCGTCTGACACTTCTGATCACTCACCTAACTATTGGGCCTGTAATCTAATCTTTTAACTACAAACATTAATATATATATATATTAATATTAATATTATATATATTAATTATATAATATATCCTATACTATTCCATTATATACCATAAAAAAAAAACCAAAATATATTAATATAATATTATATATTAACATTTTCTTTACCCCTCTATTATTACAAGCTTAAATATTCTTAAATGTTATCATTATATAATAGAGTAAAGAAAACAAAAAACCAAAGGTTTTTTAATAAAAACTAATAAAAATAGTTTTAAGGGGTATATTTGTTTTTTGTTTTGTTTTTTTACCTTTAAAATCAGTATTATTATTAAATTCTTATTTATATTAATTAGTGTTTATATTCTAATATATATCGTTTATCATCATTTTTCGATACCAAACTCACATTATGATACCATAGCACAAATCTGAATTTGAAGAAGAATTAAATGAACATAGGAGAACTGGATAATATTAAACACTCCTTCCCACTTGTACAAAGACACAGACAGAGTTAAAATTATTTGTTAAATATTATATGTCCACAAATATATATATAATAAGTTCTATACTTAATAATATATATAAAATATTTATATATATAAATATTATTATAAAAATATATATATAAATAATAATATAAATATATAAAAATAAAATATATATAATAAAATATATAAAATATAAATATATCAATTTGTGATTAAATCAAAATAAATTACGAAAAAAATTATATATCAACATTTCAATAAAATACAACTAAACTGTAAATGTAATTAAAATATATATTCAACATAAAATACACTAAACTGTAAATTAATAAAAAAAAAAATCAATAAATACAATATAATCCGAGAAAATTATTTAGATATATAAAAAAATAAAATAAGATAAATAAATAAATAGATATAATATAAATAAATAAAGTATTATAAATAGAATAAAATATAATAAAATTCAGTTAATACGGACTTATGAAAAATAGAAATAAAAGCAGATAATCTAGAATAATATAAAAATAATACCAATAAAATAATTAAAGAAGATAAATAAATATTAAAATTTTACTAAAGAAATAAGAAATACAACGTGTCATAGAAAAAAAGTATTCTGTCATTATAAAAATTAAAATAAATAAATATGAAATAAATAAATTAAAATATAAATATAAAATCACTAATAAATAAATAAATAATAAATACACAATAAATAAAAATATAAAAAATAAATGTCTAAACAAAATTTTGATTTATACAATAAAATAAATTAAAAGAAGAAATGAGAGGAAAATAGGAAATAATATAACTAAATATCATAAATAGATAATAAAATATACAAACTAATAAAAATACAATAAATAATAAATAAATACAAATAATTAACTAATAAATAAAAAATAAAAATATAGTAAAAATATCAAAGAGTAAATTAATAAAATAGATGAACAATGAAATACCATTCTCAGATAAGAAAAAATAAATTCTAATAACAAATAGTAAATAAAAATAAAGTAATAAATACACCCTAAACAAAAAAGAAATAAAATAAACTAAAACAAGAATAATAAGAGGACATAATAAGTAAACAGATACTCCCCCTCAAATAATAAATAAACAATAGAAATAAGTAATAAATACAAATAAATAGAATAAAATACAATAAAATACTAATAATAAATAAATAAGGAAATAAATCACAATTCAAAGCAAGATAAACGACTAGTGAAAACTAAGTACGAAAATAATTTCAAATCAGTTATAGAAATAGAATAAATAAAGTAAATAAAATACACTATTTAATAAAGATAACTAAATAGAATAAATTAAATAGATAAATTAAAATAAATAAATAAATAGAATAAATAAAACAAAAATACAGAACAATACGAAATAACTACGCTACAATAAAAATAAAGACAATAAGATAATAATGGTAATACTCGAAATATAAATATAAACATTAACAAATAACTAATAAATAAAATAGAATATTAATACAATATGCATTTAAATAAGATAAATAAATAGAAGTAAATAAATCGAAATAATAAATTATATATTAACTAAATAAATAATAAGTAAATAAATAAATGAAAGTACAATAAGATAAATAATAAATAATAAAATAAAATAAATAAATAAATACAATATTATAATTAATAAATAATAAATAAATAAATAAATAAATAATAAATAAATAATAAATATAAATACAAGTATAAATAAATACATAATAAATAGAATAAATAAATACAATAAAGTAAAATAAATAATATTCCAACTTAAATAACAAACAAATAAGAAACACATATTCAAGTCAGTAAAGAACAAGCATAAATAAACAACCAAAAATAAAAATTACTTACTTGAAGTAAATAAATAAAATAAGTAACATAAATAAATAAATATAATAAAATAAAGAAATAATAATAAATATAAATAAATAAACTTAAATAAATAATAATAATAAATAATAAGTAAGATACATAATAAAATAAATAATAACTATAAATAAATAAATAAATAATAAATAATAAATAAATAAATAAATAAATAGAATAAATAAGTAAATAAATAAATAAATAAAATCAATAAAAATAAACTAAACTAAATAATTGCTAAATCTGTAAAAATAAAAATAAAAAATAAACTAAGTAAATAAAATATTACACGCAAAATAAATTAATAAATATAAAATAAATAAATAAATAAGTACAATAAATAAATAAATAAATAAATAAGAATATAAATATCAGAATAAAATAAATAATAAAGTAATAATAAGAAATTAAATTCAAAGCGGATAATAATAAAATAAATAAATAAACTAAAATAAATAATAAATAAATAAAATAAATAAATAAAGTAAATATAAAGTAAATAAATATTAATAAATAGGAATACAAATAAATAAAAATAAATAGAAATAATAAACTAAAATAAAGGTACATAGAAACTTATTACCTAAATCAATATAAATAAATAAATAACATTAAAGTAATAATTATAGTAATAGATAAAATAATATTAAAGGTATCGTATATATAATATAACATAATATATTAATA
Source organism: Trachelipus rathkii (assembly GCA_015478945.1). Taxonomy (NCBI): domain Eukaryota; kingdom Metazoa; phylum Arthropoda; class Malacostraca; order Isopoda; family Trachelipodidae; genus Trachelipus; species Trachelipus rathkii. Next base: position 8,143 of record JABUQX010018497.1, read on the forward strand.
TATATATTTATATCTAACTATATATAATCCTGTAGATGGATAGATAAATAGATATGAATATATATATATTATATATATAGTATATATAGTATATATATATATATATATTATATATAGATGACGGGTATATCGATTGTTTGAGATAGTGAAAATACATTCCATTTGTCTATCCCTGATTAATTAGAGGGAATGATAGGAGATATTTAAGGTTAATCAGAAATTTATCCGTTGTCTTCAAATCCAGAAACACATGCTTTTATACATTTCATCCCGGATAACCTAAAACTCATCTCTTTGAAAATCTAAAAAAAATTTCCTTTGCTGAAACAAATAAAAACGAATCTTATATCTGGCTCATCTACCTCACTCTCACTTTGAGCATTTTTTGCATTTTTAAAATGTCAACTCCAAATTGGCTTCTTCCCTACTCCTTCCCGTTGTACATCTGTTAAGTAAACTGTCTCGTGCATTAAATTCGGCTAAAACTGACGCAAGGATATTTGCTCAAATCCTTTTACTTTAACTCCTCAACTCTATGACGGTATTATCCTATCAATATATTAGAATTATAAGTATATTATATATTAATATATCATAATCTAATTAAAAAATAACTTTCTAACACTGATTCTTATATTATATGATGATCTTATAGTTACATCATGAATGCATTTTTATTTATATTATATTACTATATAATAGTATATATAATATTAGAGTATAATAGATTTACTACACATATATATAGCGTTTTCTTTTTAAAGAAGGAAAAAGGTTCGTAGAACAATCTGCCCTCATATTTCACGTTTCTTATATTTTCTTTAAAAAAAAAGAACTTAAAATATTTCTGTCTGAAACTGTCAGAAACGAATATAAAATATATTAACTTTGTTTTTCTTACATATATATATTATAAGTAATATGATATCTATCTATATATATATAATATATATACCTATAATAATAAACTATAATATATATAAATTATTATTATATTAATCATATATATCCTATATTATCAAATATAATTCAATACAGGTACTAGGTACTAATATATTATAGTATTATTATATATATATACTTCAGTATATATATATTAATATAAAAAATATTATACGTATAGAAGTATATAATATATTGTACTTTTACCTAGATCCTATATATATATAATATATATATATTTTGGTAATTAAACACTTATCACACTCTGCCTCCTCCTTACTTTACTTTTTAATTCCTTTCCTCCCAATCTTATTTATATATATATATATATATATATATATATATATATATATATAATATATATATTATAGTATATATGTGTGTGTTTTTTAATTTTTTTTTACATCTTTTTAGTAAAAATTACCAATTATCTACCACAACCTCTCAAACAATGCCTCAAATTTAATGCACAAATCATTCGAAAGTTCTTTCATATTTAGATTAAATATTCTTAAAGGTCATTAAAGTGTTTGATATACTTTGCCGAATACTTTAAAAACTTAAAAGTTTATAAAAGTAAACCCTACAAAGAATTTGGCTCCTTAAACTTAGTTCAAAGTGCTCGGGATCTCTAAGCGCGCAGCTTTAGTTGGTCGCTCACCTTGGATATAGAAAGATCCGGCCATCTCCTAATATATTATATATAGTTATATATATATATAAATATTCATATATATAGATACTAATATATATATATATATTATAATATATCATATATATATATATATATAAAATATATATATATATATTACTATATATATATATATTATAGTGCTAGGTGTGAGAAGAAAAAGTTAGTGCTACATATTTACTTTCTTTTCTTTTTAGTTTTTACTTTAAAAAAAAAAAAAACAATGTCGTTGTACAAACTGCAGCAAACGAATATAAAATATACATTAGCTTTATTTTTACTATATATATCATATATATATAAATATATATATATATATATATATTTATATTTATAATATACTATAATATATAAAATTATACCTATATATAAACCTTAAAGTAATTAATATACGCTATAATATATTTTATATATATAATTGATAGTTATTATATTAAATCAAACACTTCCAACACAGTGTTCTCTTTCTTTACTCTTCTTTTTAATACCTTTAATCCTGATCTTTTTTGAACGTTTCTCTTTATATCTCCCACAAAAATTACTTCAAAAATGCTGAAGGTTCTGAGGTATCTTCATAACAAATTCTTAATTAATACACAACAACACTTGCTTTTTATTTTAATTCGAGTTTCGTTCATAATTATACAGAGTTCCCTTTACATATCTGAAGAGGTTTCACTTGAAGTGGCAATGTCTATTACATTCGTTATATCAACTTTCACGCTGGTTTTTTATTATGTTTGATATGTCACCGATAGTTCAAATAAGACATCGCTCGCATTCATTACACCATTTCATTAACAACAACATAACGAGCACTTCTCTTATGATTCCTTTACTCTCATTCCCTCTTTGTATATACACAGCATTCTACGTTATACTACATTTTCCAATCTTTACTTTCATTGCTAATAGTTCTGACCCACGATTTAGTCGCTATTCTCATTCTCATTTTATTTTTCTGAGAAATTCGGGAATACTCTTTCCTCCATTATCAACACTGGTTTAGGTTTACATATCGGGATCGGTCAGCTTTTGAATTAAAGATCTCAAAAAGAAATTGCTTTACTCAACTGGCCTATTCAATCCATATATATATAATAGTATATATATACCTTATATATAGGTATGAACTACTATACATATATATATATATATAATTATTATATTAGTAATACCTAAATCGGATAAACTAAATGATATATAATATATAGTATATATATATATATATATATATATATATATATATATATATATAAAAATGAAGAGATATTGGTTATTTTTGCATACTTTTTATTTTTTTCTAGATCGTTTATAAATAAAATTACTATAAATTTTATTTATTTCTTAAATGCATGGCACAAGAAGATTTGCTTAACATTACTTCTCCCCGTACTTCTCCCTCCCTCCCTCCCTCCCTTTTCTAGTGGTTGCTTAAAAAATACTAAAATATTGCTTTAGAACTATAAACCTCTAAAATTCTACAAAAACTTATAATAAGAAATTTGGACACTTCATATCTTTTTTCGTTCATATCTTTTTTCAAGCTCGTGTTTCGAACTTTAGTTTACAGCTTTTCTTTCATTAGGAATCATTTCAAATGTTACATGAAAATCTGCCAAATAATCCTCAATACCACCTCCACACATCCGAGGGTTATTCAATGAAACCCTTAATCCGTAATCAAAATCTAACTTCCTGTTGTTCCAAACCGTCTGACACCAGTAATCCACCAATACCTGATCATGGGGTAAGTTATGTTACACAAGTATCCACTTAATCACATTACTTCAATCATAAAATCAAAGAATATCGACTGATATCTCTAGAATTAATAATTAAGTGCCAAAATAATTGTCATATATATTATGGACGCCTATTATTTCATGTTTGTATATTAATAAATGATTATTTATTAATAAATGATTATTTCTTTCAAGATATATATATATATTATTATAATAGTATAAATATATAATATATATATATATATATATATATTATATATATTATATATTTATATATATATATTATAATATATATATATATATATTATATATATCTACTTATATATATAATATTATATATTATATTATATATATATATATAATATTATATATATATATATATATATATGATATAAGTATATATTGTGTATATAATATAAATATTAAATATAATAAAATATAAATATAATATCAAATATAAATATATCTAATATAAATATATAATATATATAAATAATATCAATTATAATAAATATAGTATATATATTTATATATAGTAGAATATAGATAGACACTTGTATATTATATTATTTATATTGTATCTTATATTTTATATAATATATATATTATATTATTAAGTAGTATATTATAGTTATATTATATTTATCTTATATATTATATTATATAGTATATATATATATATAATATTATATTATATAGTATAGTTCTAGCCTCCGAAAGCATACAGGTGGATAGTATCAAAAAAAACGTATAACGCTCAGAGGAAAATAAAAAAAAATTATTAATCAGGAATAACATTTTTATCCATGAAATTAAAAAAAAGAATGACGCTTTTAAAAAATTTAAAATTGTTAAAAAAATGTTGGAAAATCTGTATGATAATGGATCCAGTTTTTTGAAAAGAAACGAGGAGCCTTCTTGCGCTACGCGGAAGACGTCAAGTTGCCAAATCGTCGATTTTTTTTTATTAAAGATATATATATTAAACAACAAGATGGACAGAGTCGGGGTTTCTCGGCCTATCCAGGGGACGACGGGGAGTATTTCGTGCACTGCCCCTTCCATCGGCCCTAAAATGAACCCTCTAAAAAAAAGGAAATCAAAATATGAAAATTAAACATTTTTCTCCAGACATACAAAAAAACAGCTTTTGGTAACTCTTGCTCTCGTTCTTACTACTGCAGAAATGGAAGGTTGATGGGAGCGTACGCTGCCAGACCTAAGATTGTACTGATATTTTAAGGTGTCTATTAAATTAATAAATATTACAATAATATAAATGTCTTTTTTAAGTTTCATCGAATGCAAACTGTGCTTTGCTGAAAAAAATATTGTTTTATTTTCATTTGTTCCTCTTTATAGTTTTTTTTAATTTCTCTATAGTATTATTCTTTCCCAATAGTGATCCGCTGGAAAATCTAACTAAAGATTAGATTTTATCCTAAAAGTACACGGTGCCAGACGTGCGCCGTATGAACATATATTAGTATATATTATATATTGGTACACTATGGTTAGGGTGTCTCTTCTTCTTCATGACTTAAAGTTTTAAAAAACGGATTACATATTTTTTTGTGGGGGAATCCAAGGGTTGGGAAAGAATCTAAGGAGTTGGGTTTTTTATCTTTTTTTTTTTTTTTTTTTGTTTTTTCGATTTGTATGTCTTCAAAGAATATATTATGGCTTTTATTCAAGAAATTTTAAAACAATTTTTTTCCCCAATTAGTAATGAGAAAAGCCGACGGAAGGACAGGGGGGTGACGAAGTCCCCCCCGTTCGTCCACCGGGAGGCCTGAGAGACCCCTGACTCAATGCCATCTTTGCGGTTTTACCTATGGAATTCCTTTAGTTAAAAAAAAAAAAAAAAAAATTATTCCTTTATATGCTTGTACTTAATTACAAGAAAAAAATTTTTTTTTTTAACCTCTTAACATACGTTTCCAAATTTAAATTCTCCTTCTAAATTTTTTAATCTCTTCTAAAAACTCTAGAAATCGACTTTCTTTTTGGAATATTTTTTTTTCCAAAATTTCCGGCGAGGTAAGAATGGAAGAGCTCATTCCATATGCCTGTTTTAGGCATTTTTCGTTTGTTATGATCTATAAAGTAAAAAGTACTTTTCTTTGGTACCGATATAAAGATTCAAATAAAACTGTAGAGAAAAAAATATATAAAAAAGAATAATGTAATAACAGATATGTTTGCTTCACGATTTATTCGTTTTTCAGTCCGTAGGTCTGGAGCATTGCTGGCTACAGATTAAATTCACGCAGATAAAAGTCTTTCATGGCCACTCCAAAATATTAAATCTTCTGACTCCATATATCTAAGAGCGAAACTTTCAGGTGAAAAGAAAAGGAATGAAAAAATTTGAAAATTGACTATAAAAATGGTGGTTTTATTTTTTCTGTAGTGATACGTTCCATGAAAATTTGGATTTACATCCAGCTTTAGAGAAATTTTCAGGAAATCCAACGAAATTTTTTAACTTTTTTGATTTTCGTGAGGGGAAACAAAATCAGCTGATATATTTAAACAAATGTAAGTATATATTATTATATAATTTAATCATTCAATATTATATTTTAATCAATTAAATAATTTAATCAATATCAGAAAATCATAAGTGCAAATATAAAACAAAACGTATACAATAAACAAGAAATTTAAAATACCTTGGAGACAAAATCCATTAAAATTATTGGAACCAGCGAAAATACGAAGCATTAATAAATAATATTAAATTTGCTTATTTAAAACTCTTTTATGAACAGATATTGGCGGCATTCTTGATTGAAATGTTTAAGCAGCCACACAAGTCCTAAAGGACATCTCTTTAAGATTTGCTTGAATCTAAATTTTAAATTTGCTAGTATTTTAAAATTAGTTTAAATAATTAAATTTATTTTAAAATACATTTAAAAATAATTTTTTTTCTTATAATGTTGTGACTGACGTTATAACATTGAGCGTGTTTTCAATCGCAAATTTTAAATTACCAAAGCATATTCGAAGTAAACGTTTATTTTTATAAACAAAAGATAGGCCTAATAGGCTATCCTACGATCCAGAATTATTAACAATTTAAGGGTCGTTTTATTCTTGATGTGACATTATTGTTCTGATGGAGTTACTAGGTTTTATATTTTTGCTCCAAAATTGTTAGACTTTGACAAATTTTAAATCATCATTTGAAACTAATGAGATTATCTTTATCCCTTATATATAAATTTTTGCAAATAATGCGTTTTAATTTATAAAAATCATCGATGTCTTTTAGTTCTAATAAATCTTAATTTTTTATATTTATTTTTCTTTATCAAATCCACAGAGCTTTGTGATAGTTTTTAAATTCTGACACATGTGTATATCATATGATATTATATATATATATAAATATATCATTTACTGAGTTCTTAATATTTAAAGGTGATAGTCACTAATATGGTAACGGATCCATATATTATATATATAGGATCATCTAGTAACTATACAGTGACTGCTTAAATAATGCGTTTTAATTTATAAAAATCATCGATGTCTTTTAGTTGTAATAAATCTATAACATTTATAAGGATTTAGTTGACTAATGATAATATATAAATTATATAAATTTAAGTAATATAATAATAATATCAATAACTACTATTAAATTAAATATAATGATATATATATTATATATTATAGATCCGTTATTTAAAAGTTAAAACTAAAGTAATTTCGTTATCATTATATTAGTATATAAGTTATATAAAAATCTCAGTATTTATACTATAATATATATATCTAATATATATATATATTATAAAGTTGTGCAACATCACCGTCACTTTTTACTATTACGTTTGCTGATCCCTTTTATCTCTCTCTATACTCTCCTCTCTATAGAATATACTGATCCTTCATTAATAATATATATATTATTATCTTACTCTTTCATCTCTTTTCTCTATATATAATAATTACATTATATATACTTATATTAATTATATTTCATATATAATATAGTTATAAATAATATATTATATATAATATGACTAGTAACTTATTAAATGATATTTATTATATCTATAATTAGTTAATAATTTATATAATAATTTTGTTCCTATTACTCGTATATATTAACACTTGTAAAGAACTATTTAATAAATAATATTATAGATATATAGTATAATTTAATATAAGTATATATATAATTATTTATAATAATATACTATACACAATTGCGATGAATGGTAATTATATTACTATACTTAGTATATATGTTTAACAATATATATATATCTCCGTTATAACTATTATAAATCTAGGCTGCTATATTATATAGTATTAGAGGCCATATAAAGTTATCACTCGTAAATTATTAGTCATTATTAAATAGGGAAATAGATTATCAAGGTCACTATCTATATCTCGTATAACTGCATTATATATATTATAAATAATATATATACTCATATATATCATGGACATATCTAATTTTATCGATATGTTTAAATGAGAACTGAAACAAAGTATCCAAAATTCAATAATAAATTTAACAATCATATACCTATATTATATAGCGCACGTAATATCTTAAGACTAATATATATAGCTTCACTAATAATATGGCTATACATATAATACTAATTTAATATATATATAATTATAAATATATTAATAATAGAAATAAGATTAATAAATCTATATGTTATTAAATGTTTTAGAAGTTTAAATTTTAAAACATTAACAATATTGTAAAATAGAATTTTAATAAATTATATTATTATTTACTAAATATAGAATTATTTAGTTTAAAAAATTTTCAATAATTAATAATGATATAAATAATGACGGCTATATATATAATATATATTATTATATATATATATATATATATATAATATATATATTATATATAATAATATAATATATATATATGAGTATTATAGTATATGGTCTAATATTAATATATATATATAGTATATATATATATATATAATATATATATCTAATGTTATATATAGCACTATATAATTATATAAATCTATTAATATATAATATAATATTATAATTATAATATATATAATAATACTAATAGTATATATATATATATATATATATATATACCTATATATATAATAAATATATATAGTATATATATTATATATATATTATATATATATAATATATACTATTACTTAAAGTGATATATATATACTATATATATAATATATAATATATTTTTATATATATATAACTATAGTTATATATACTATATATATAATTATATAATATATATATATATATATATAATATATATAATATATATATATATACTAAAAACCTTGGTTCCTTCCTCTAATTGTTGTTTACGAGTAAAATTGCCCGCGAACGATTTAACATTAACTTTAATATATTTTATAGAATTCACCTTCTAATTACAGAATAATCCAATCTCCGCAAATTTCAGATTATGGGAACTCGTGAACTCCAGCCTATTATTTTAATATTAATGGTTATTTATAAGTAGAGAAATGTCAGGAAATTCTACTTACCTTTTTTTCGGAGTTTGTAATTTTGCATTAATACTTTTAATATATCTATTATGTAATAGTGACTTGCATATGAACCACATGATTTGTTACATTCACCCCAGGACCTATAACATACCTCAAAATTAATAAATAAATTTATTGCATAAATAATATAAGAAGTATTTGTTTCCTAAAGATTAAACTAGATGCTGAGAAGATCAACGAAATAACTTGAGCTTCAGGGAGGTGGGACTCTGATACGTATAGTAATAGTTTATAATATTATCGATATCACGTACTAATGAGTAATAATAGTACTGCCTACGCCACAATTTAATATAATAAATAATATCTTCTTTTATCTGCTATTATAAACCAATTATAATAGTCTAGTATCGTATTACATAAATTATCAGATACAAAAATAATTAATATAAAATAATAATTTTTACGATGCCATCCATAGTCCATTAAAAACAACCATTGCGATGATAAATAAGATGATCAATAAACTTAATACATATTTTGGTTTTTCTTATAACCTAATAATATTAGATAAAATTTCAACTATAAAACGGCAGCTCCTGTATAAACTATTATTACCGCTTCAACTGGCCTGTCGACATCATAATAATGAAATAATAATAGATAATACTAATATATAATAATAATTAATAATAATAATAATATGATAATAAATAATAATAATAATAAACATAATATAATGAGAAGGAGAAACGTGTCAACCACCAAGAATCGATATGCTGATGCTCCCACGCAATTAAGGAATTCGACTTATGTTGACACTTCCGTTCATAGCACAACAGAGACTATAAGGATGTAGTCACCTAGATAGGCATAGGTGAATCGATTTTTATAGGATCGTAATGTGCTCCCGGTAAATGCTCGGGAGGACCATACTCGATGCCGTCTTGTTGTTTATAAACGCTATGCTTGTTTTTGCTTTTAGTGATAGTTTCTGCAATTTATATATAATGCATTTATGTTATTAAGTGATATAATATATAGAGTATATAGTATATATATATGATATAATATATATAATATAATATATTACTATTATATATAATAATATCTATATAGTATATATATTATTATTATTACTATAAATAGTAATATATTTATATATATATAAATAGTAAGTTAAAGCTGAACACTATAATATGCGAGCAAACTTGCAAAGCAGAAGGAGAGAGAGAGAGAGAGAGAGAGAGAGAGAGCTCACGCTTTATAAGTAGTCGTGCTATCCCAGTCTGATTGTCAGTGAACTTGATTGGTAGGTGTGCAAGTAGTCTGAAGAAGTTTGACATGATAGAGTGGATAATATACACTTTCTAAATAATAATACATAATTTATTAAATTATTATTATTACTTATTATTATATTATTTAATTTTATAATTATTTATTATTATTATTATTATTATTTATATTTATATTATGTATATATGATTATTATTATTACTATTAGTAATTATTTTATTATATTAAGTTACCTTTCCCCTATACTCTGTAATATCAAAAACATTAAGTTCATTCTTATAGTCTAATATATATATATACTATATATTAATTAAATTATTAATATAATATATATATATTATATTTATTATATATTAATAGATATATATATATATATATTATAATTATAATTATATATATATAATATTATATTATAGTTATATATATATATATTCTTATATATATTTACATATATATTATATAATATATATATATATATAATATATATATATATATATATATATAATATTATATATATATATATAGTATATATTATATATATATATATATATATTATATATATAATATATATATGTTATATATATATATATATATATATATTATATTATTATCTAATATATATATATATATATAATATATATTATATATATATATAATAAATATATATATATCTATATATATATCCGGCGTGTATGCAAAGTATGCATTATCTAATTTGCACAGATTATATATTTTGAGTTATTATTTATTTCAGAAAAAAAAATAACTTTTTTGTCGTAAAATACTTTTGACGTATCATTATAGAGGTTCAGAATTCCTGATAAACTTTTACATATATTTCCAAAAACAAAAACATAAAAATAAAAAAATTAAACTGAAAACTTCTTGTGCCAACAAAACATTTAAATGTTTTTTTCCTTTTCTTAAAAACAGAAATCTTTGTTTAAACCGAACAGTAAATACCCTTGGCCGCGATCTAAGCAGATTGCAGGGATACAGGACGACCGCATATCCGAGTCTTACCTTTTTTAACCTGGTTAGGAATTATTTCAGTGCGCAGTATTTAGACTTGAGTGACCTCGTGGCTAGCGAGTATATCTCCGATACTATACCTTAGTGATTACTGTGAGCCAAGGGTACGGTTTAGGAGTAACATGCAATACGCATGATCAGTATAAATGACTATTCAGACTCGAAGACTATGTGTTTTAATGTCGCAATCGCTGTAGGCACTGTTAGGTGCGTTGCTTACAGTTGTGAACATCACGCGACAAACGTCTCACTCATGGAACAGTATTACAATAAGTAATGCACAAAATTGAACAGTAAGATAAGATATGCATTACAATAAATTGAGAAATAAATAAATAAATATCGTCATATCTAGGTTATAATAATAATAATAATAATAATAATAAAATCAATAATAAATATAATAATAATACATAATATAATAATAATAATAATAATAATAATAATAATAATAATGTAATAATAATAATAGTATAATTAAGTAATTAATTAATAGCCGTGATGCAGAGTCAACTACATTGACATCGTAAATGATATACGTAATAGTAGTAAGTTAGCATATATAGCTGAGAGAGAGTAGAGATAAATAATAATTAATCAATATAAGATAGAATATAATGAATTATGATATATACATAAACAATAATAATCAATAGAGCTTCAGTACCACAGCTATGAGATGAATAAGAGATCGAAGAATAACTAGTTGCGTATATTAACTAAATTAATAATCATAAAAATTGAATATAATAATAATAAATAATAATAATAATAATAATAATAATAATATAAATATAATATAATAATATAATACTAATAATAATAATCAATATATAATAATAATAATATAAATAATAAATAATCAATAATATCAGGTACAGTTGTCTTGTATGTTCAGTGAATAAATGCCCTATCTGTTTAAACGGTGCTGGTATACCCTATCTGTTAATCTATTAGTCGAAGCCTCGGGCTAATTTGTCGACAGTAAAATGACGACAGGTCAACGTCGACAAAAGTTGTCGACCCAAATCAGTTGTCGAAAAAATGCGTCGACAATATGAAATTTTTTTTTAAAATAAAAAATGCAACATAATTACAATATAAAAAATTGTCTTAATTATATTCGATTATGAGAATATAATTCTATCGATTTATAATGGTCATATTGAGGTCCAGTAGGTATACTTTTTTTATACTAAGAATACCCCAAGGGTCAACGGTACAGAGATGTCAAGTAGTCGGGGTCTCTCGACTTCCCGGGGAACTACGGGTAGGACTAATTTCCCCCCTCCAGGGAGGGTTCTCAGGCACCTTCGGCTCTTTGGTATTCTGGGTGTCACGGGGTTCCTCCGCCCCTCCCTACGGGTATGGAAAACCCCCTTTCTGTTCCCCGTCGGCTCGAGCCACTAAATTTATACCGTGTATAATATATATATATATAATTATATATATATATAATACCGTGTAGCCGACTAAGAGTTAAGCTATCGCAGCCGGCATATGTAAGATGATCAGAGAGCGCTATCATCAGAGTAGCGAATTGATATATATATCTGAGATTTTAACGATGTGAGAGAAGCACGGAAGAGGAAAGCTTATGTGCGCACTATACAGTTATATAGTGTATCTTGATAGTACGGGTGGAGTATTATATATATACTCTAGATTACTTCTGACTGGAGATCAGTTAGCGTTGAGCGAGCCCCATCATACAACTCGCTCTCTCGGCCGTTAGCGTATTTGACTGAGTATGCTCGCGATGAGCTATATCCGTATAGTACGCGGAAGCTCAATGAGTCTCAGCTATAAGAAGTATATGATTACTTAGCGGATTGGTAATTTCCTCGTGAAAAGATTAGCTATGCAGATTGCCAGAAGAATGAGGCAGTCAATCTTGCCAGGACTCTGGCAGCTCTCCCGCCCCGCCGCGGGAGATCCTGCCAGAGGTCCTGTCAAGAATTATGATCTATTTGTGCTCTCATTCTTAACTTGGCGAAGATAGTAATCTTTTCAGAGGCAAAATGGCGATTTTCCTTTTAGCCTCTCCGTTGGTCTTAGTGGTACCGTTGGCATACTAACGCGAGGGTGCGGTTCGAACCCAATACGGGAGTTTATTGTTCTTACATTTTACGACTGTGAGCGTTGTTAGCAGTTCTAAATTGTTACTGATATATATATATATATATATTATATATGTATATATGATATTATATAATTATATATTATATAATTATAATATGATATATATATATATAATAATAATTATTAAAAAAATTAATGAAGCAAGAGATGCACACGCGTGTAAGTGCGATCGAGATCTTGCGTGGATCACGGAGTGTATAATGGATGTCGTTATGGTGGCCAATAGCTCAGATGATCAGGACGTGAGATGATTATATAATCATTTATACGAACATGATATATGCACGACGACGTCTTCAGAACGCGTGACTCTAATGCGAGTGAAAAAGATCTGATCCGCGATGAGTGGTTCTAGCGACGGACCACATTCTCAATTTGGTCTTATAGTTCCATCTAGTACCCTAGTATCAAATAACGCGTCGACGGTACAAATCAGCAGACTACGGTGGATCCGTTACAGGATAGACGTAGTAACGTCGAGTGTTACGCTTGGGTCTATAAGTCCTAGCTCGAGCACTCGTGAGTACAAAGTAGTTGCGTTGCGCTTAAAACTCGGTAATATATAATGAACGACGAACGTGAACGATGAACGATGACGTACACAACGAATGCCGTTCGGCAGTTTTGGTCGCCGCAAGGTACAAACCAGTAAGATTCAGAACACCAATATGGCCGGACAACTGAAAGAAATTAAACACAAATAATGAAATAGTAAATTACTTCAAAATTTTGAATAAAAAAAGGAATTTTCTGATTTGGCTGGCGGAGTCCCTTCTTATAGGAAAGCATTAGACCGGACATCAAATAAAAATATAACGAATGTCCGTTACCTAAATATTTTTTTACAAAGAAGAACGAGAAAGGAAAAAAAGACACAAGCTAGTAAACACGTCAAGATTTATGTTTCGAATATCGAAAAATTGCTAGTTTTTAAATCTTACTTATTATATTTTGTAATAATTTAATATTTTTAAGATTTAATCTTTGCTTCGTTTCATAAATAGTCAGTTTCCCTTGAAGAATGTCCACGAGAGCGGACGGAAAAGCTTGGATCATTGTCCAGAAGGCAATATTTTTTTTATCAAAGAATTGGTCCTAGAAAAAGAAAAATTACTGTGAAAAGTTAGAAGGTATTTACGAATTAAAGAATTACCATCGTGTTCGCAAATTACTTATGTATTATTATTTTATATATGTATTAAAATTTGAATTTATGAGATTATTATTATTTTGAAAAGAATTTGAATTATTAATGATATTATTATTATGTTACTATATTAATATTAAGTTATTAATTATTTAATTATTATTATTTTAATTATTATATTATTATTTTTTATTATTATTATTGATATTCATTATTTTTATGCGTGATTATTATTATTATTACATATATATTGATTATTATTATGTATTATTGAATATATATATATTATTGGAATAGTCAAGCTTAAATGTATCCCTGCAGTTCAGCTTTGGAAAACCAACATATAAACAATATTCTGTTTTCTAAATTTCCATAATTGAGCGGTTGAACAATTTCTAAGAGTTTGACTAAAGCATCAAATTTATCATGGTCATCAAAATGCTTAGGCATTTTGGAATACTTGAGCTATTTATGGGTACTTAAATAAAAAACTGCTTATGGGTAATAATCAATATAATAATATAATAATAAAATAAATAATAATAATATATAATAATAATAGATAATAATAATATAAACAGATGATAGAATAATGATCATTTAATAGTATATTATATAATAGATAATTAAATAATAATAATAGATTATATAAATTAATAGATAAAATAATAATAGATGTTCACCGCACCCAGATATAATAATAATAATAATAATATAATGAATAATGAATAATAATAATGAATACTTGAAATAATCAGAGTGTTGATAAAGAAGAAGAAGAAGAGAAAAAGAAGGAGAAAGAAGAAGAAGAGAACGAAAGAGTGTAAGACAGTGAATGAGAAATGTGAAGATAAGTAAGATAACTCGATAGGATAGCAATAAGACGAACAAGAGTATTTAGAGGAGAGTAAGCAGAGTAAAGCAAGAATAATTAATAGAAGTGTGTGGTAAACTAGTACAGGATATTAGAATCAGTAGAATGTTAATGCATATAACTAATAATTAAATGTTATATATCGATAATAATAATAATAACATTAATACTGTAACATCTTTCTATAACTTAAAATTACATATTAGTGATCGGTTATCAAGACTATATATAGCAAACATAATAATAAAAGAAGAAGAAAGAGACAGTGAATAAGAAGACGTGAGACTAGCAAAGACAAATGTGATCGAAAAGAGACAGAGTAAGATAAACAGAGTAGCAGGAAAAGATAGGAGAGAAGAAGAAGAAGAAGAAGGAAGAATAAGAAAGAAAAAATAAAATATAATAATAAATAATAATAAATCAAAATAATAATAAACGGACGTATAATATATAATATAAAATAATAATATATAACCAAAATAATAATAAATTACAATAAATACAGATAAACTAATAATACACATCTGTAAAATAAGTAAAGAAATAATGTGAAGAAGAAGAAGAAAAAGAAGAAGACGAAGAAGAAGAGCCAGAAGAAGAAAGAAAGAAGAAGAAGAGAAGAAGAATAAGAGAAGAAGAAAGAAGAGAAGAAGAAGATGAGGAAGATGGGAGGGGAAAGGAAGAAGAAGAGAAGAAAAAGCAGAAAGAAGAAGAGAAAAGAAGAAGAAGAAAAAGAAGAGGAGGAAGAAGAAGAGAAGAAGAAGAAGAAGACAGACACACACACACACAGAGAAGACAACGAAGAAGAAGAAGAAGAGAAAGAAGAAAGAAGAGAAGAAGAAGAAGAAAGAAGAAGAGAGAGAAGAAAGAAAAAGAATAAAGAAGAAGAAGAACGAAGAAGAGAAAGAATGAAGAGAAGAAGAAGGAAGAGAAGAAAGAAGAGAAGAGAAAGAAGAAGAAGAAGAAGAAGAAAGAACAACAAGACTAGATAGAAGAAGAAGAAGAAGAAGAGAAAGTGAATTTCATAATAATAATAATAATAATAAATAATAATAATAATAATAATAATAATATATATAATAATAATAATAATAATAAATATAATAATACATAATAATTAATAATAGATATAAAATAATATGAATGAATAATAATAATATATAGAGAAAATATCGTGAGAAAAAGACAGAAGAAAAGAAGAAGAAGAGAAGAAAGAAGAAGAAGAAGAGACGAAGAAGAAGAAGAGAAAGAAGAAGAAGAAGAAAAGAAGAAGAGAAGAGAAGAAGAAGAAGAAGAAGAAGAAGAAGAAAGAAAGAAGAAGAAGAAGGAGAAGAAGAAGAAAGAAGAAGAAGAAGAAGAAAAGAAGCAGAAATAAATACTGATAAGAGTAATAATAATATAATAATGCTTTGAAAAATAATGAATAATAATAAATAATCAATATAATAATAATCTAATACATAATAATAAATAATATAAATAAGCATAATAATAATAAATAATAATAATAATAATAATATAATTATAAAAATAATAATATATAATACTAATTAATAATAATAATCATACTAAAATAACTGAATAATAATTATAATAATAATAATAATAATATATAATAACTATATTGAGAGATTGTGATGAATAATAATGAATAAGAATATAGAAATATAATGCATAATATAATTCTAAGTTTTAATATAATATTACTATTAATACCTAATTAATAATTTCTAATAATTAAATTTAGATCTGAAAGAAAACGAAATATAAATAAAAATGTAATTTAATATTTTATATATATTATTTGGAAACTTACGTTTGAACAATATTCATAATTAATCATGATTAACCAAAAAATATTAAAATAATAACTTTAAATATTGGTATCTCAATGTTTGTGAACTTTAATTTAAAAGGCGTTTGCAAGCAGCGAATTTTTATTCTTTCTTATTTAAGTTTTCTCTTTTATGGTAATATAAATTAAATTATTACAGAATACGTCACTTAGAACATCAAAACATCACATGCATGGATACATCTATTGATGTCACATATACAAGTAAAGTATAAGCTTTCGTTACTTATCCACTTTAACAACTATCATTGCTGAAAACCTCTACATCAATACATATTAATATATATATATTATTATATATATATAATATATATATATATATAATAACTTATATATAGTATATATATATCATATATATAATTATATATACTATACTATATATAATAACTATATATATATCTATATATATATATATATAATATATATATTTATAAATTATATATATAACTATATAATATATATATATATAATATACATCAAAGGAACAATAAAGAAAGTACATAGACAATCAAAGTATAATAATATATAATAATATATATACAAATATAGTATATGCTTTACATATTATTTACTAAATATTTATTTAAACTCTATTATTATATTATATATATAATTATATTCCTTATATATAGCACATAATATAACACATCATGTGACACCACATAAATAAAATAAGGATACATATACGCATGTATATGATACATATATATATATATATATATATATCTATACTATATATATATATATATATATTATATCTATAACTATATATTATATATATAATATATACTATTACTAGTATTATATATGCCTTTGTAGTGAAAACCTCCTCTTCACCGAGGCTCTAACGCATTTAGACTTGATGCCGGTGCTTCAAGATGAACACTTGCATTTAGGCACATTCAAATTAGCCGATCTCATTGGTTAACTTCAAATGCTTTTTTTTTTTTTTATACAGTTTGGATGATCCACAGATTAATCCAAATTTACAGTTTTTTTTCTCCTCTCTCTCTTTCTCTCCATGGGCAGAATAAATGTTCAAAATTAGCAACTTGAATTCCAAATTCGAGTCCTTAATGATTCTTGTTTTATAAAGTTTTGAATTAGCAGTTCACCAAACATATTCAAATATCTTTTATAATAATTATTTTGTCATATTTTGATAATTTTGTACATACAAAAAAATATATTTATCTCTTGTTAGTCAAGACTATTAATTAAATTTGTTGGTCCTTCTTTCAATCGACATAATTTGCCTGTAATACATAACAACGTGGTTTCCAAAGGTTCTTTATAGTAATCTTAAAATTTTGGATTGAATTACAATTTTAAGTGCAAATGCCTAAACGAGTTTTATATCATATTGTTTCCTAGCTCCTATATGATTGTTTTTGAAAAAAGTTCTACAATAAATCTCCTATAGGCTAAATCATCCTTTAATTATAATCTTCTCTTTACAAGAACTTTCCAAGGTTAATTTAAAAGAAGCTGAGTCCCAATGGTCGACAGGTCAAATGGTGACATTTCGTGTAAAAAAAAAAAAAGTCTAGTTGAAGTTTAGTGTGTTTCTTTACGTCTAATCCAAACAAGAACTTACCTACCTAGACCTAACCTAACCTAACTAACTAACCTAACCTTAACTTAACTTAACTAACTTTAACTTAATAACTTAACTTAACTTACTTAACTTAACTTAACTTGAACTTAAACTTAACTTAACTTAAAGCTTAACTTAACTTAACCTAACCTAAAACTAACCTAACTAACCTAAACCTAACGCTGGGCGAGACTGTACAGGAAAATTTTTTGATGTTGGTCGACCCTTTCTCCTGTAGACCATTTGGGTAATCCACATCTTAAAAATCACTTCAATATGGATTCCTACTCATTGACTCTCGTATTCGACTAATTTTCTGTATTAAGATACTCTTAGCGAATTCTTAATCTTTTTCAACACACTCAAATTACATTTTATTTACAAACGAAAATTATCTTGAAAAAAGGAATTTGTTTCTAATTTGGTTTGGTATATTTACCTCATCTCCAAAATACTTCTTTCTTCTTACATTTAAACATAATACATACATACATACATACATACATACATACATACATACATACATA
>JABUQX010018498.1:7500-12500 GCA_015478945.1 Trachelipus rathkii
ATTAGTTATTATTTTTATTATTTATATATTTATATGTATTTTTTATATATATATATATATATATATATATATATATATATATATATATATATATATATATATATATATATATATATATATATATATATATATATATATATATATATATTATTATTATTATATTATATATATATATATATACATATATATATATTATATATATACATATATATATATATATTATTATTATATATATATACATATTGTTTCAACATATATATATATACACATTATATATATATTTATATATTATATATATATATATATATATTATATATATATATATATTATATATATATATATATATTATTATTAGTATATATATATAAATGAATGAACAACAACAACAACAAATAACGTATTATATATATATGGTTATTATTATATTATTATATATATATTATATATATATTATTATATTATTATTATTATTATTATTATTATTATTATTAGTTATTATATTATTATTATTAATATGTATATAATATATATATATGATATATATATATATATATTATTATATATATATTATTATTATTATTATTATTATTATTATTATATATATATATATATATATATATATATATATATATATATATTATTACACATTAAAAATTAAGTACGCCCATCAATAATTGTTATTATATATATATATATATATATATATATATATATATATATATATATATATATATATACATATATATATATATATATATATATATATATACATATATATATATATATATATATATATATATATAAATATAAATATATATATATATATATATATATATATATATATATATATATATATATATATATATATATATATATATATATATATATATATATATATATATATATATATAGAGAGAGAGAGAGAGAGACAAAATAACATCAATTTTCTCTTTGATTCCAGGAGCAAAATTTTTATCACACTATTGGATAAAAATAAAATTTTAGTTGTGACTCTGATAAGGGATAATCGATACGGATAATATCGATTAACGATAATTCTTAATAATAAATTAAACCAAGTGATAAGTCGATATACTATCGATATAATCGAAACTCAGAATTTTTCAACTTCTCAATGTAACTTGCAATGAAGGGCTGTTTTTAATATTTTGCTTAAAATAAAAGAAAACAAATAATTGTGTCAACAAAAAATATGTTATTTTAGTGGTCAAAGGTAATACTCGTTAAACGCGTTTGTAAAAGTTTTATTCAATAGTCAATTAGAAAGATAGGAGAGTATTAGAATTAAAAGAGAGTAAAAAATCTAAGTCGGAACTGCTCTCACGACTTCTATCGATGTTACAAAGTCTGTTTTAGATGGTCTGTTTTATAAAGAAAGCACCCCTTTTCCAATAGGGTAGAAAATTGTCTAATAGCTCACAAAATTTAGGATTTTCAGGATGAAGCCGATGTCTTAGATTTCGCAGGAGCAAATTTAAAGACAAAAGTTTGACGAAATTTGAACAAATAACTCAATTTTCCCAACTGCCTTGTAACCCCGTTACTAATGCATTGTAAAATAATAATGAATTTTCACAATAGCACAGAAGCTCTTAAATCAGTTGAGAAAACTTGTTCATCAGAAAATTAATCTAATATTTCGGATACAGAAGAGACCAGTTCCTAAATAATGCTGAGAAGGGAAGCTAATAAAAAAAATGTGGAGATACTAAGCTGAAATAAATGGTGGAAAACAAAAATATTTCAGATTAAACCCAGTCTCAAACATATAATAGCACTCATAATAAGAATAAAAAAAATGTAACCATGACAGAAAAAATATACACTTTTCCGTTCCTTTTGCAATAAAAAATAAATCAAGAGAAACCCTACTGAAACCAAGCCAATCTTCTGAGAGACACTAGTCCGGGGAAGCTTCAATATAAGAACAAAAGTTATCAAAAATCATTTTCTATGTTAAACTGCCCTTATTAATTTGATAGTTTCTCAAAGATCTGCATCGTACGAACAAGTCAGGATACAGGCAAAGGAGAGAGCTAAAAAGGATATTGTTCGTATTTAATGTTTATGATAATGAATGAGCACTGATACCGAGTTCTTGATTTTATATCCTCGCCGATGCAAGCAAAAGCGGTTGACAACGAGTATAAAATCAATAACTATAATTTATTCATTAGCTATGAATAAAATGTGAAAAATGACTTGAAAAGTCGTGTAATATAATTGTTAACTGTTTGCAATAAAAAATATTAAACAAAAATGTTGAAACATTTTATAAATTGCATTAGCAATTCAAAAGCTTTCTATAGAAGCTTTCTACGTGTTACCAATTTGATATTAATTACCTCCATAGAGAAATAAACGAATAAATTGACTAGTAACTTGCTATTAGTATGATGATTAAACACACACCATTAGAAGCAGCACAAAATTCTGACCAAATGGTGTGAGTTTTAACTCCGAACTCGAAGAAGCCAAAGAAAAAGAGTTGGATTTCAGATTTGCACAAAAAGGTGAAATTTGACCTCTTCCCATAAGTCGATGGTGTCGATTTAAATTACGAAACCAAAATAAAAAAAAAGATTAGAGTTTTTTGTTTCCACAGATGTATAATTGGTATACACACTCCAAATAATTATAAAGTTATAACAATTTGATCGAAACTGTTTAAATAAGCTCACAAGAAATATCGACAAAAAATATTCTATCCGGCTTCCAAAACTTTAAATGTTAATAAATCAAAAACTAGATATACAAGTGTTATGAAACTTGTACAGAATTTAAATTGTATGATAAAAAATGTGTATACAAAGTTTCAGTATCTAAATCGATCCCGAAATTACAAAACTGAAATGAAATTTGATATTCCATAAATATTCAAATAGAATAATTAGAATAACGAAATTATATTACGATTATACACACACACACACGCGCATATTATATATATATATATATATAATAAAAAAAAATATATATAATATATATATATATATATATATATATATATATATATATATATATATATATATATATATATATATATATATATATATATATATTGATATGTATGGAATTTCTGGATGAAATTTGGTACACATATATTGTGAAGAGTGTATAATATGGAAATAAATTTACTAGAATGTGATCGCAAGTTGGGGGAGCTGCAGTCCCCAACAAAACAAAAAAGGTTTGCATAGAATATCTCTGAAGATACTCCACCAAATAAAAAATCTTTGGGAGTATTGATAGATTACATCAAAACGAATGTAATGCTGCAAGTTCCATGTAAATTGGTGAAGCACAGGGAAATGAGCCCAAAATGAGTCGTTTGCTCCGTGCAAAATAGGCTGGATCAAATATACGGTATTCAAAGCGAGAGAGAGAGAGAAGAGAGAGAGAGAGAGAGAGAGAGAGAGAGAGAGAGAGAGAGAGAGAGAGAGAGAGAGAGAATTTTTCGGACGATTTTTGTGACTGAAAATTTCCAAAAATTGAATTACAAGTTCTTTCTTTAGGACAAATAAAATAAATGTTGTATAAAAATGTATATAAAAAATATTTTTAAAGAAGATGTTAATTGCTTTACTAATATAAGGTTTTTCTTAATACAAGGCTAACTAACCGATTGTTTGATTATTCATTTATTTTAGGTAATCCAAATTACTGGTTTCGATTTGAAATGGAAGAAAATGTAATGAAAATGACGTAAAAATTCCCGCAACAATAATAATCGCCACTGGTAATTATCACCATTCTTTGTAGAAATAAAAGTCCTGCCCCTCGTGCGGTCTTAAATAGTCGGCAAAGAACACTTCTGTCTCTGGAACTTCAGCTGCTAATGCTACCCCTACGGTAGTAAAGTAGGAGTTCAATTCATTAACTCTGAGCTGCTTGTTTGTAACTATTTCATCTATTTTTAACTCTTTAATTTTTGTTTGTGTATTTTTGTGACGGTTTAAAATGTCGTTTATTATGCCCATTGCGAAGGTGGATCGGATTGAGTTTGCTTAAATTTATCAACAAAAAAACTAGCTTTGAATTTCCTTATTAGTTTTTTTTTAGAGTTGAAGATTATTCTGTCTAAAAAATACATCGGCATAGTGTTCATCTTAACACTTTTATATAGCTTGTGCTTTTATCTAATTGAGGTTATTAATAATTTTTGTCTAATAGTAATTTTTGTTTTATCTCCTCTTTTCGGAGATTGTTTTGTATTTTGTTGGAAAGTTTTTATCATATGTATCATATAGGATGAAACTAAAAATTTTGTACTTTTCATCTATTGAAAGATTATTATTGTTGTGAAAAAAAATTCTGCATTTCTTATTTGGCTTAGAAACATTTCCTTACGGTCTTCCGACATTTTCCTATATTCTACCTTCTTTACCACACAGTCAAAGATTCAAATGTTAGGATGCACGGGTAGAGGTCCGAAAGGTTGGTGCATAATGTAAAGGATTTTGTTGGTCCATGGCTATTTTTCCAAATATGGACGACGGTAGTGGAGTTTTTGTGTTCATTTGGCCGTGTAATTCTTGTAATGCAGTTTAGGTAACCGTTTGACGTTATTTTGTTAATTAGTAACTTTTTCCCACAAGTTAGTATTATTAATATACAAGTCGATATTAAAGTCTCCAGCTATTACTAATATTCCACTTTTCAGTGTAGAGTTACATAAATCATCATGCTTTCGCATAAAGTTTATTATACTCCTTTGTGGTGGTCTGAACACTGCTAATGAGTTTATTGCTTTGGATCCCTCTCTAAAAGCTACGTAAAAGCCTCAATGCCAGAGTTAATGACTAAGGAAATTTCTTTTTCTTTTGAACTCTTTTTAATAAGTACTGAGACACCTCCTCCTTTTCTTCCACTACGTCAAACGTTGAACATATCATAGTTTGAAAGCGCATTCAAGAGTTTTTTTTTTTTTTACAGTTGTCACCACCACTCACGGGCAGAGCCCTATTCAAGGAGGGGGT
>JABUQX010018498.1:17500-20000 GCA_015478945.1 Trachelipus rathkii
TGTAAGGTTTATACATTTGGGCAAGTAGAACAAACAAATAGATAACATAATAGAGTGATCAGGTGTCAAAGTAGTTAGTGATAAAAAGGACATCTTAGGAGGATTAATATATAAGTATTTTAAAGTTTTCAAAACAATTGCTGCTTGAAACTCACTTAGAAAGATAGGAAGCTCTGGGATTTTGTTGCAGAAACTTCGGAATATAAATCTAAAAATATAATAGTTTCCCCTCTATAAAATGTTAGTAAACTCGTCGGAATACGAAGCACAATTTTCAGAGTTTATACCTCTTAAAGCGGACATAGAAAAAATTTGAAAAGAATTCAAAGAAGCGTGAAACTAAATCCATACCGGAATTGAGAGGTAACGTCATACGAGCAACGACTACGCGTGAACTAAATATCCATTCTTTAGAGACAAAAAGATTGAGAGAAAAAATTATTAGAAGTTTTCAAAATACTAAAATAAATTTGTGATTAACATTGATAACAGGCAATTTTTTAAGATAACAATTTTAATGATCTAATACGAAATAATGGACATAAACTTTCTCATATAAGCGATTTCAAATCAATATAGCAAGGCATTTCTTCACTCACAATGTAATTGAGAAGTAGAATAGTCTTTTTTATAAAATTATGAACATCGATATCAATTCACTCAAGAAAAAGGTGAGATATACATCTTTAAGGAGATTTGTCTTTCAGCTTTCAAATCAATCTCCACTTTTATTCTAATGAATTAACTGGAATTGAGAGCAGATACAGTGAATAAACTAGAACTAATGAAAGTGAATTGGTTTTCGCTTATTAATTAACACTAGCATTAGTGATTAGGCATAAAACTAAAGTATAAACTAAAATAAAAATACAGAGTAAGTGTAAAACTGAGTATAAAATTATAACCTAAGTATAAATTAGAAATTATAACCTAAGTATAAATTAGAACTAGTGCAATTCAACTCGATATTTTGCTTTATTTAAAACACTAAATTAGGTAAACTGAGATATTTGTTAAATCAAACATGTGTTTGTAGGTACAATTAAAAAAAATCAAATTGACCCGAGTTACAAAAACAGGAACCCGAACACAATAGAATATACCATATTCCCCAAAAACAACAAATACTTAGATGGAGAATATCAAACTGAATCTGTTTTAAGACAATGGACACATCCAACACAATAAATAGGTCATATACCCAAAAACAATAAAAACTATACAGATTTGCCTGGAAAGTATTGTAAAGTCTTTGCTAATCGGTGCCCTGTAGTTCTTCTTCTTCTTCTTCTTCTTCTTCTTCTTCTTCTTCTTCTTCTTCTTCTTCTTCTTCTTCTTCTTCTTCTTCTTCTTCTTCTTCTTCTTCTTCTTCTTCTTCTTCTGTTTCCCATATTCTCTATTCTTTTTTATTCTTATTCTTTTTATTTCTTATTCTTTTTTAATATTCTTCTTCTTTTTTCTGCTTCTTCTTCATCTATCTACTTTCTAGTCTGTCCCATTTTTCTTCTTTCTTCTTCTTTCTTCTTCTTCTTCTTCTTCTCTTCTTCTTCTTCTTCTTCTTCTTCTTCTTTCTTCGTCTTCTTCTTCTTCTGCTTCTTCTTCTTCTTCTTCTTCTTTCTTTCCTTCTTTTCTTCTTCTTTCTGTCTTCTTATTATTATTATTATTATTATTATTATTATTATTATTATTATTATTATTATTATTATTATTATTATTATTATTATTATTATTATTATTATTATTATTATTATTATTATTATTACTAACTTGCAGTTAGAAGTTTGAAATTTATTTTATATTACTAAATGATAAATATAAGATATTTGCTTTTCTGATTATTATTATTATATTATATGTATTATTATGTATATATATTATTTATTATTATTATATTATTATTTTATTATGATTATTATATTATTATTATTATTATTATTATTAAACAAAATTTTCAAAACTTTCTTTTCATTGTACGAGGGAAATTGGACAAACCATTAGTGATGATTAGAACCAAAAAATTATATAATGGTAAATGAACAAAAAAAGATTAGGCATTTTTAATTTACCTGCATTAGCCTGATTAAATATACAAATAATTAAGCGTTTATGTATATATATATATATAAATATACATACATATATATATATATATATATAATATATATATATAATATATATATATATATATATATAATATATATAAATATAATATAGTATATATATATATCAGCTTGTTCAAGTTACTTTTGTCAAGCATATAAGCTACAATAAATAAGTACTCTAGAATTGCTTCAAGTTACAAGTAACAAGTACTCTATAATTTTGTGTCAAATACAAGTACAATACAAGAATAAGTACTTTATGAAACTTGCATATATATATATATATTTATATATATAATATATAGTATATATAATATATATATATAGTATAAATATATTTATATTATATATAGTTATATATATATATATATATATGATAAATTATATATATATATATA
>JABUQX010018498.1:25000-72500 GCA_015478945.1 Trachelipus rathkii
AAACATATTATGGTAGATCTTAATAGGGTAGATTATTTATTTATCACTGTCAGCACATTTTAATTGATCGAATGTTATGGTGGAGAGAATATGATCTTTATTTCTGGGTGAGGGGTCGCTGAACATGACGATTGTGCTTGCAGTAAATTGATTGAAAAGCTCGGGTTTTCGAGATAATCTTACTTTCGGAATTATATGTGCAATAAAATATGAATACAAGATTATCTACCTTAACGGCGTTTCCTTATGACTTGCAAATTGCAATCTATTTTAGGAGCATTTCTTTTCACCATTCAACAATAACGACAACCAGGCAGCACTACATTTTCCTTTGTACCTGTGCTACATCTTGATGGAAGAGCTCACATTGTTCGTCGTTCATCAAGAAGATACCCAGATGTGATTTCAAAAAGTGATGTCTTATCGAAATATTGCACATCCAGCTTGTTTATACGAATTTATAAACTTTTCAGCAAGTTTTTCAGTTTGTAGAAGCACAGTTAACTTTGTCAGAATCAATAGAAAAATTGACTGGAAGTTCAAGAAGTCCTTAACCGTGAAGAACAGGCCTAATTGCAGATTGTATATTAGGATACACAGGTGTTGAAATTGTCTTTATGGGCATACTTTTTTTTTATCAGTGGTACCATATAAACATAACAGCCAGTACTAGTTGCTAGGCTTTCTCCCAACCGAGGGCACTCCAAACAATACACAACGATCTTTTTAATGAACCCATTCATCGAATTTAAATGAACATGATAGTGCAACGCTATTATGTGTTCAATTTTGATCCTGGTCCCCATGCAGTTTACAGCTGAGATAATAGATAAATTCTTTTCATACAGTTGAAGTATTCGAATATTTTCCAAATCAATTGTCACTTTTGCAGAAATATAACATAACAGAAGTTATCCAGATTATTTACACTCTTCCAGGGCTATATATTATAGGATGCATGACAAAAGAATGTCAGCTGAAACCATAACATCACGATTCTCATGGAAAAAAACAAGGGGAAACATGGATGACGCGGTGCGGTGAGGAAAATTGCTGTGTCTGGCAACCTGTCTCCTAAATTACAATAATTTTACTAAACAACTTCAACTCAATTAGATTGATAAAAAAAATTGTTATTTTTAAAATATTTTTTTTTTAACAAAGATTCTTAAAATAAATATAACAGCTATTTTTTTTTAACTTAATACTAAATATTCGTTTATTTAAAATAAAGCAATTTTCAGGTTCAACATATTTCATTGAAACGTGACCGTAAAGATATGTACATTTAGATGTGTAATATGTTACCTAAATAAACGCTCATGTATAACATTTAATGTCAAATTTGTAATTTTTACTATTTTTTTTTCAGATATTCGTTCATTTATTCATGTAGAAACGGAAAGAGTTTTATTTTTTTTTATCTTTTATTTTTTATTTGTAATTAAAAATGAGAGAACATGGTCCGATCTTTCTTTTAAATAAATGTTTTGGAGGAGAAGAGGAGAGAGAGAGAGAGAAGAGAGAGAGAGAGAGAGAGAGAGAAATGAGAGAACGAGAAGGTAGCAGAGCGAGAGACGGAGAGAGAGAAGCGAGGAGGGGAGAGGAGGAAGAGGAAGAACTTCGAAGGGTAGAGTGAGAGAGAGAGGAGATGCGGAGAGGGGGGGAGAAGAGAGGAGGAGGAGAGCAATCCGAGAGGAGAGGAAGGGACGAGCAGGAGAGACGAGATGAGTGACGAGGGAGAGAGGATGGAGGGGGGAGGAGCGCAGAGGAGGGAGGAGAGAAGGCCGAGAGGGAGAGACGAAGGAGGATCGAGGTGGGGCCGGGGCGAGGAGGATGAGGAGAGGAGAGAGACCGGAGCAGAGAGAGAGACGACAGGAGGGCGACGAGAGAGAGAGAGAGAGAGAGAGCACGCACTTTAGATTCTAACAATAAATCACGAATCAGTTTGCAAAAAAATGGAAAAACTTTATATATATACTTACATACAAATATTCACGTAATATTAATATATATACTATATATTTTATAATTATTATATATATCTTATAGGTAAACTTGGCTCATTTCTCATACTATCTATTTCATATATATATTTAAATATGTTTCGTATATGTTTTTAGGAAAATATTATATATATTATATATAATATATATATATATATAATATATATATATATAATATATATATATATATATATATAAAGTATATATATATATAATATATAATTATTATATATATATATATATTATAATATTAGGATAATGAGAAAGAGTTACGAAGAGAATATAAAGACAAATGAATTAAGGTGGCCAGACTGTATTGAGTGGTTGCGAAACAATGAAGGTTAGGAAAATTAGACAGGATTACAAAGGAATATCAGTAACACGAATAGGGATGAGACTGTACTAACACGAATATTTTTCAAATTAGAAACACGAATATTTTCAAATGAGAAACACGAATATTTTCAAATTAGAAACACGAATATTTTCAAATTAGAAACACGAATATTTTCAAATTAGTAACTCGAATATATATTCAAATTACTAACACGAATATTTTCAAATTAGAAACACGAATATTTTCAAATTAGAAACACGAATATTTTCAAATTAGTAACTCGAATATATATTCAAATTACTAACACGAATATTTTCAAATTAGAAACACGAATATTTTCAAATTAGAAACACGAATATTTTCAAATTAGAAACACGAATATTTTCAAATTAGAAACACGAATATTTTCAAATTAGAAACACGAATATTTTCAAAATTTAGAAATATTTATATTTTCAAATTAGAAACACGAATATTTTCAAATTAGAGACACGAATATTTTCAAATTAGAGACACGAATATTTTCAAATCAGTAACACGAATATTTTCAAATTAATAAATGACACAAAATTTTTTTAAATTAGTAACACGAATATTTTCAAAACAGGAACACGAATATTTTCAAATTAGAAACACGAATATTTTCAAATCAATAACACATAAAATTTAAATTAGTAACACGATTATTTTCAAATCAGTAACAATTCATCTGTATTCTGAGTTCGTGAAGATCCCATGAGAATTTTATAAATCAAAAGAGCATTAAGATAACCACGAATGTTATCAATAGATATAAACATTAAAAAAATTATTTTTTTAAAATCAGTATCACAAATATTTTTATATTTGCCCAATGAATATTTTCAAATTAGTATCACAAATATTTTCAAATTTGTAACATGAATATTTTCAAATAAGTAACATAAAAAGTTTTAAATTAGTAACAGGAATATTTTCAAACTAGAAACATAAAAAGTTTCAAATTAGTGACACAAATATTTTCAAATCAGTAATACGAATACTTTCATACTAGTAGGACGAATATTTTAAAATTAGTAACAGGAATATTTTCAAATTAGTAACACCAATATTATCAAATTAATAACACGAATATTTTCAAATTAGTAACACGAATATTTTCAAATTACTAACACTAATATTTTCAAATTAATAACACGAATATTTTCAGATTAATAACACGAATATTTTCATCATCGTTGAGAATATACACAATAGTAGGAGGGAACTACGTGGTTCTGTAGGTTTGTATGATCTGCTGTTGCAGCTCTCGAATACTTTAGTTTTGGATACGAAAAAGAAGTTGTGATGTTTAAAAGAATAGAGGTGGTATTCAACGAACTAAAATTAAAATGAAACATTCGAATGTTGTAGGATTAAGTGAACTTAAAACACCGTGAGGAAATCATAGAAATGCAAAAGAAAGTGGAGGAGAGAGAAGGACAGAGAGAGAGGAGGAAGAGGAGAAAGAGAGGACGAAGACAGAGAGAGAGAGTGAGATTTGGGAGGAGGATGTGTATTGACAAGCTGAGAGGAGAGAAGGGGGTGGGGAGAGGAGAGGAGGGAGAACAGATTTGGTAGGTGCGGACGGAGCAGATGAGGGCTAGAGGTCCGAGCAAGAGGCAAGAGAGAGGAGAAGAGAGGTGAGAGAGAGGGGGAGTGGGGAGGGGGAGAGACAGAGAGGGGAGCGAGAGAGAGAGAGAGATAATAGATAGATAGATAAAATAAATATTGAGGAAAAGAGAGAGGGGATCGCGAGAGAAGACGATTGATATGAAAGCGAGGTCTTTGTATGAAGTTCTGATACCAAGGATGACGAGAGGAAGAGTTTCGGGGAGAGGAGACGAGAGAGAGAGAGGAGGAGGAAGGAGGAGAGCAGATAGAGGGGAGAGGGAGAGGAGAGAGATGGAGAGAGAGATACGGGAACAGTTGATGATGGAGTTGGAACTGGATCAGTATGCGCGACCAGCAGACACAGTCGCCAGCGACTTCGTCTTCCCTGGTCATACGACGCCACACACATCACGGCATACTATCTAATATTGCGAGAGACGAGAGGCAAGGGGGATGAGGAGAGCTAGAGAGATGATGAGAGAGAGAGGAGGAGGAAGATAAAAGGGGATGAACGAGAGGGAGAAGATCTAGGAAGAGAGAGGAGAGAAGAGAGAAGAAGGAGACGAGGAATATGGCAGTATAGGGAGGCGAGCGAGAGAGGAGAGGGGGAGAGGAGGTAGGAGTGAGGGAGAGGCGGAGAGTGAGAAAGGAGAGAGGAGAGAGATGACGAGCGAGGGCGAGAGAGAGAACGACGATACGGACGAGAGGGAAGGGAGAGCGAGAAACGCTTGTTCTGCTAGAAGGGAGGACAGAGAAATAAGGAAAAAAAGGAAGAAGAGAGAAGAAGAAGAGAAAAAAGGAAGAAGGAGAAGGAAGGGAAGAAGGAAGGAAGAAGGAAGAGAAGAAAGGAAAAGAAGAAGAAGTAATATCAAGAAGAAGCAACAGAAGAAGGAGAGAAGAAAGAAAGAAGAAGGGGACGAGAAGGAGAGAGAAGAGAAGAAGAGAGAAGAAGAAGAAGAAGAAGAAGAAGAAGAAAGAGATGTAAGAAGAAGAAGAAGAAGACAGAAGAAGAAGAAGAAGAGAAAGAGAGAAGAAGAGAAGGAAAGGAGAGAGGAGAGAGAGAAGAGAGGAGAGAAGAAGAAGAGGAAGAAGAGGAGAGAAAGAAGAGAGAAGAAGAAGAGAGAGGAGAGGAGGAGAGAGAGACGAGAAGAGAGAAAGAGGAAGTGAAAGATAGAGAAAGAGAGAGAGAAAAGAAGGAAAGTGAGAGAGAGAGAGAAGAGAGAGAGAGGCTTGTATCGCGACGCAAGGTTGTCGAAGATAATGAGAACTATAACGAGAGGGTCGGGCACAACTGTCGTGTCATAGTAGCTGACATTATATTCGGTAAGTTCCTTTATCTTCAGGATATCTTGTTGTAAGTTTATTTTGGTGTGCAATCTTTCTAGAGAGGCTCGTGATGTACGCCTATTGCTCTATGTGATTCTTTGTCTTTGGTGTGGTTTTATCGATGTTTATTCTTCTTATCGAGATTAGGATCATGTCGTCTCCCCCTTTCCTCTTAGTATGTTCCACTCGAGATTTATGGACAGTTTAAGACAGATGGGTGTTTGTTGTAATTGGTGTGGGTAAGGTGGTTGGCCGAACGGCGTGATTGTATGGTGTCATGCCTAATAATCATTATTGTTGCTATTATTATGCGATTTGGTTTTGTCCCCGTGATAATATATTTGAGCGAGGTGATCTATGATTATTTATTTTAATTGTACTATACTAAATACACATTGTTCATCACCAATCAGCACGTAAATGGGCTTTTACTATATAATATTTATAAGTTGTTATTTTATATATATAAAAGTATGCATATAAATATATTACGTAGAGTATATATATTTGAATATTGCACTAGCTTCTCCTAATTTATACTATAACTTATAGTTTCAAATAATTTTACTTATAATTTATATATATTACTTAGGTTATAATTTTGATATTATACTCAGGTTATATACTAATAAATACTTATCTCTGTATTTTATATATAATTATATTTAGTATATATATATTATATTTACTTAGTATCTATAGTGAATCGCTTATGAGCGCATTTTGTACATTCATTTAATTCTACATAGATATGAAAATTAATATAGACTAATATTGCAAACAAAAGCTAGATTAGTCTACCACACTTCTTCCACTCTCAAATTATTTCCTACGTTCTCCTTTTTAAACCTTGTCTAAATTGTAGGCCACTTACACAGGGTGAATAGCTTAGCTGCAGACCTTAGCTTTCTCATATCCAGTTGATGTATATGGGTATTCGTGGATGTGAGAATTCTCGATCCTCCGTAGTGTATGAGATTGATTTGAAAGCTGTGTAAGTTAACGAAATCTTCTCGCTACTATTCAAAAATATAATTATCTTCCTTTCTTGATAATTATATATATAGTGAATTTAGGTTATATTACTCCAGGATGTTATCATAATTATTTATAAAAAGGTTATTTATGAATTCTGCTTCTCTATTTTATAATTGCTGTAGAGTTGAAGACTATAATATAATGTGACTATATATATACTATTGCTATTAATTGATTTGAAAAATTGTATATGTATATTATATCTATATATTTGATGATAAAGTTTATGTCCATTATTTAGTGTTACAAATATTTATTATTCATAGGTACTTTACAATAATGTCCCTAATAATATCATTATCGTGTGTTATATCCGTATATATCTTAATGGTACATCAAAAATATCAATTATTGGGTAAGCGAAATATTCGTATCTAATAAGAGGGTTTGATAAAAGCCCCTCTGATTTAGTTTCAGTTATTAACTTCTCGTTTCCAAATTTTTTCTTCCTCTTCATTTAAAGGTGAGTTACCTCCCAGAATAATTAGTAGTTCATCATCCGCTGTGGAGTTCTTTAATAAATATTTTATCAGGAATGAATGATAGCTAACAGTAGTTTTAATTATCGCATAAAAGAGATATGATGGAATTAATAAGATTGTTGCTTTCCATACAAAGAGAAAAGAAGCGTAAAACACTAGTAAGCAATCGTATACTGTTGCACTACCATGCTAGGCAAGATATGCGGTGGCTCTTGGAAGTGATGTGTAGATGTTTATTGTTCAGCTGTCTAGTGAACAAACCTCTTGAGAATAGGCTGATGAATATTCTAACGATGAATTGTTGTGTGTTTCTGTCTCGCTATTTCAACTATCAGACGAGTGCAGTTTTGTTGTGTGTGCTTGTTTGGGCCTTTTGCAGTAGATCATCAAAATCACCATAAAGCCTATCATAGAATGTTAGAATATTTTTAAAAGTTTTTTCTCTAAATCTTATGTTAATTGATATTAAAGCAAGACATATCGTATCAATGACAATGACGAATGTTTCAGTTGTGTATAGTGTTCTTGAAGCACCTTGATAGAAATATAGAAAAAGAAAAACTGTTGGGAGGGTTACTAACATAAAAATATTTAATCCGAAGTAAACTAATGACCATTTCCTCCAGAATGGGTCATCTTCTAGTGGGGTAAATAAGTTCCTTATAGTTTTATTTTTATCATCTTTTACAGAAGTTCCCGTGGTATCAGAATGTAAAGGAACCCAATGAGAATCAGTTATATAACCTATTTGAGGTATTCTTTCAGGTTATTTCGTATGCGTTTTTCTTTATCCAATTGATTTTTTTCATCCATCATATACCTGATTCAAAGTGTTTTCTCAAATTTTGTCACCGTATATGGGCATCCTCCAATAAGGCGTAAAACTTTTACCCAAAATTCAATAATTTTTACAAGAATCATATTAAAAAAATTATAAATAAGGGCGCAGTAATATTTAAAATTAAAATTTTCTCACATTCTAATAAATTTAACAAAAGGGTCTATAAAATTCAGAAATTATGCAACGTCACACAAACTTAAGTAATTATATTACTCAGTCAATTCAACCTTATCATAAAATGTAAATTCCCCATCGATGTTAAGTGATCTATTTTAACCTTCTTCTATAAAGCATTAATCAATAATTGCAAGTTTAAACTAATTGATTAGCTTTATATAAGTGATAAGAAATAATCGATATCTTGAGTTTTAATGGATGATAAGACTTCACGTACTGCATCTCGAGAGTAGAACAAGCACCGTAATAATTAAGTTAATTATATATATATATATAGAGTATATTAATATTTAATATATATAGCTAGTATATATATAATATATATATTATATATATATATATATATATAAATATATATAATAGTAATAATCATAATTATATATATATATATATATAATATTAAGAAATAAGTCGATGGCTAAAGGCGAAAGCCTACACGGCAGCGGAGTTTAGACTAAATTGGAAAGGAAAGTAATTTAAAAGCGAATGCCCGCCCAGCAATATTCGTCATTGAAAGGTGAAGTCAAAGCAGTCAAAAGCAATCAAAGCAAGTCAAAGCAAGTCAAAGTCAAGTCAAAGTCAAGTCAAAGTCAAGCCAAAGTCAAGTCAAAGTTAAGCCATAGTCACCGCATGTAAATGAGATAGCTTAAGTCTGGGTCCAGAGCAGTCTACTGAGGAAATATATAATATAAAATATATATTTATATATAATATATTATATATATAATATAATATTATTATATATATATATATATATATAGTATATTAATTACTATATGTTGGTTGGTGAATGTGTGTATGTATGAGTGTGTATCTGTTGTGCTGTTTGTTGTGTGTGTTATTTAATCACGTACAATATATTAATTGATGCCGTATGGACGACTTCGCGTACATGCTATAATTTTAAACACGCTCAGACTGAACAATTCAGTTAGCTCATTCTAGACATGCTAGGAGGGTGGACAAAGAGTCTGAGCCCAAACATTGAAGTTTGGTCGATTTTTATCATGTAATGAAGGTGTCTTGGAACCGAACATTTATTTTGCGAATTTTATTTTTAATCATATAGGAGGGTGTCTGGTGCAACGAACATTTTATATTCTATGAAGAGGATCTGGTGCCCGAACATTTGATCTTTGTCGATTTTTTATTTAGGAGGTCGGTTTTGGTAGCCCCGAACATTTAAAAATTCGAATTATTTATCAAATTTAGGAGGGTGTCTTGGTGACCCAAACATGGTCTTTGCTGATTTTTTTTTTATTATTAGCAAGATGTGTCGAGGTTCCAGAACATTTGACTTTGTCGATTTTATCATGTAGGAGAGTGGTGTTGGTGCCCGAACAATTATAGCTCATGTTGGGGGTGTCTGGTGCCTCGAACATTGGATCTGTGCACTTTTTTTTATCATATCATTAATCATGAATATCAGAACTTTTACGGCTAAGGGCGGTCTTGGTGCTTCCGAACATTTGATCTTTGTCGATTTTTATCAAGTTAGGAGGTAGTCTGGTGCCGCACGCACATTTGATCTTTGTCGAATTTATTTTTTACCGATATGTTATCTAGGGGGGTCTGTGCCCCGAACATTTGATCTTTGTCGAATTAAGAGGGGTCTCTCTCTCTTCTCATCTCCTCTCTCTCTATATATATAATATATTGATATTATATATATATAGTAATATAAATATAGAATATAATATATATATATATATTTAATATAATATATATAATATATATATCTAGTTATATAATATTATAATAATATATTATAATATATATATATATATATTATAAATTATATATATATAATATAGTATATATATATAATATATAATAAATGATATATATATATATATATATTATTAAAGTAAATAATATATATATATAATATATATATAATATAATTATATATAATAGTATATATATAGTATATATATATCTATACCTATATATATAAATATATATATATATATTATATATATATATATATATTTAAATATTAATATATATATAATATAATATATATATATATATATTATATAAATATATAAATATATATATTATATATAATAAAGTATATATAATATATATATATATACTAATATATATAGAGAGAGAGAGAGAGAGAGAGAGAGAGAGAAGAGAGAGAGAGAAGAGGAGAAGAGAAGAGAGAGAGAGAGAGAGAGAGAGAGAGAGGAGAAGAGAGAGAGAGAGGAGAGAGAGAGAGAGAGAGAGAATAGAAAGAGAGAAGAGAGAGAGAGAGAGAAGAGAGAGTAGAGAGAGAGTATCAAATCTTTAAATAGAATAAAATCACGTTTTTACCAAACAAATACTCCCATTGTTCAGAACATTTAGTTAAAACTTCAGAAATTACACAGATCCAAAATACGGACAAAAACGCAGAGTTGTCGTAATTCCGTTATTAGGATATATTAACCTGCTATAGATATATATATATATAATATATATATTATATGTATATATATATATATATGTATATATATATATATTATATAATATATTATCTATACTATATATATTATATATATAATAATATATATTATTATATCTATGTATATATTTTTTGTGTGTCAATGTGGATGCGGCGACGTTTGAATATCCGGCTGATACTGGGTAAAATTAAAATATATCTTATAATTAAAATCATATATCTTTTATTATCGTATTATTTACGTTTTCCACACCCATATTTAAAGAGAGCATATATATAATATATATATATAGATATATAATATATATATATATATTATAATTTATATATATATATATATATTATTATTATATATATATATATATAAGTTTATTACGGCTACACGTACGTTAAAGTGTAAAGTTAGGTAAATGTACTTTATATCAACAAAGTTTTAAAAAAAATGTAACACTTTTATTTTGCCGAAATTTTTTGAAAAGTAATAAATCCATATTGTAGATGCAGTTTACAAAGTAGCAATGTGGCGCTCTTCTTTGAAATGAGACGAAATATACGGGTATGAACGTGCGTTAAAGCGGGCCTGAATTCTTATTAACGTTGATCTTCCACATGTTGATCGTCCGCCGACTCCCTTAAATTCTCACATGCCGTCCCACTTCCCCCAATGTCTTTTAATATTTTTAATTCTTTTTATCGAAAGCAGTGAGTATGTAAACATTATAAAACTCTGTAATCTTTGTTTATTGTTATTGATATTGACCAGGAGCAAGTATGATGTAAATGTGACAAATATAGGCACAAGCCTAAGGATGTATGGCAGAATTAACATTAACACTATTCAACTCTACTTGCGGAACTACACATTTTTTGCACCTTACAGCCTACAGCACAGCGTAACATACTTATTAATATATATATATATAATAAGTATTATACATACATATATATAATCATATATAATATATAGTATTTATATATATATATGCAAGTACCCTAACCTATACCAGCAAGAACTATATGGATCGATGATGCACTAAACCTATACCTAACCTAACCAACTCGAGATTTCACCCTTAGAAATCTATTTATTATCTTGAGTACGGTGCGAATTTTCTGTATCGCAACTCTACCTTCCGTGGGCCGTTAAGTAACTTTTGTCCAATATATAATATATGTATAATAATATATTTATATAATTATAAGATATGAACTAATATAATATATAATATATATATAAATAAGTATATATTATATATATATATATACAAAGTGGGCAATTACGCATTAAAGCGGTAATAGTTAATTATCGCTAATTTTTTGTTTAACTTTTAACGCTTTCGTAATTTTGAAGAAGTTAATGGACTATTAACGATTCCATTTGTGAATAACGTTAACGGAGTTAAAAAATTCTCATCCGTTAACCGTTACCCTTAAGTTTAAACGAGTTTTATAAAATATTTCTTATCAGTTTAAATTGTATAGAATTCGATTTCGATAACAATTTACTTTTTTTCCCAAATTTCCTAAACGCTCCTTCAATGGTTGCAAACGTGTTATTCTATACACGTATAACCCGTTAGAATGGTTAACAAGATTTCTTATGGTGTGTTACCTCATTCTTATTGATCGATGAATGAAAAAAAGATAGTGACTGTTCCCTTTTAATGAGTCATAATTTCTTCGTTCGTACTTGACTACTTTGCTCTTTTGTGACTATGAAAAAATAAGAAGTAGACATAATAAGCGTTGTATTATAAAAAAAATATACATATTTGTATAAGGGGTGGCGCCAATTGCTTCAGGCTAAGCCAATTTTCACCCCCCTTCCCTAAAAATGGACATAAAATCGGAATTTTCCGCCGATTTTGACCCTATAAACCAAACGTAACTTTTCTGAGTTCTAAAACGTCGTTTCGAAGTCTTTTATTTCTGTGCTGTACTGTCATTGCGCGTGCTGGGTCTATGTTGGTTTTTGTTGCAATTTTGTTCATAGGGGAACCTATGTTATTTTTTGATACATGTTTGTTGGTCCGGAAATGTCCCTCCTAATTCCTATTGCCTTTTTTTGGAAATTACTGTTTCAAACTGAGTTATAGTATTGTTCAAGATTGTGATGTATAGTTCATCTGCGTAAGGATAGTAGCCGGGTAGAGTATGAGCAGTTTTGATTATGTGATCCCTTGGTGATTGAGGCATTGGTGTTTGTCAGAAACCTATGACTAGTTTTTGGTTTTGTCAAATTGAAAGAATTGTTATGCGGAATTGTTTGTGTTTCCTTGCCAGTGTTTGAACTCGATATGAGATGAAAGTTTTTCAGTCGGACATTGTGTATTGAATCTAAGAGCAGCATTTACTTACGTAAGTTCTTGTAATACACAGTGAGGTTCTTGGATTTGTTCTCTGGATGAATATTTCGCATAAATAGAAAAAGATAAAAAATTGGTGGAAATTTTAAAACTATTGTTCTTGATATTCAAAAATTATCGTAACGTAAAGAGGTGTCTCACCCGATTTGTAGTTGGAGAGATGCAAATTCATTTTTTACTTACGTAATTTCTTTGTTATATACAGTAGTTTTGGATTTGTCTCTTGGAACATATTTCAAAAAATAAAAAAATTTGGGGAATTTTTAAAATTTCTTTGAGTACTTCAACAAAAATATCCAAGTAAAATAGGGTGTATCTCACCTCGATATACAAACACTGAAATTTGATGTGATGGAATAAGTAAAAAAAAAATCAATAGTCACGTTTTCAACGCGTTTGAGATTTTTGAAAAAGGGAATATTGACATTTATTTTTGTCTTCACTATCAATCAATGCGCTAAATTCCGAATTTTAATGCCACTTTTAGGGGGTGAAAATTGGCTCAGCCCGAAGCAAAAATACTACCCTTAAAACTGTAGGTTGGTATATCCTCTTATTTTATATATATACTATAATATTATTAAGGATTACACTTAAAGAAGTATTCTTTGGCCATGCGGCAAGTATCTCAGGTCAACGTCACAGTCCAAATATATAAAGTCTATAAGTCAATATCATTATATACTTGTTAGGTGATATTATATGATATAGTATTATATGGTGTTTATGATATTTATTATTACAATATTATAATATATATATCTATATACTATTAATAATATCATATTTAAATTATATATATATATATTATTCTGGGCCATAATATATAAATATATAATATATATATATAATATAATATTCTATATATCATATATAAAATATATATATATATGTATATATATATATATATTATATATAGTATTATTATTATAGTTACATATATAAAATATAATTTATATATATATAGATATATATAATATATATATATATATATTATATATATATATATAGAATATGTATATAAATAATATAATATAATATATTAATAATGGGTAACTATATAATATATATATAGTATATATAATATTATATTATATATATATATATATATAATTATATATATATATATATTAAATATATATATTATAAAATGGTACCGGAACCAGAATTTTTTGGTTCCGGCCGGACCTTGAAAAAGTTCCGGCCACAACCGGAAC
This sequence comes from Trachelipus rathkii, assembly GCA_015478945.1. Taxonomy (NCBI): domain Eukaryota; kingdom Metazoa; phylum Arthropoda; class Malacostraca; order Isopoda; family Trachelipodidae; genus Trachelipus; species Trachelipus rathkii. The sequence goes on from JABUQX010018498.1 coordinate 38,875, forward strand.
TTTTCGACTTCCCGCTACACCTTACATATTCTAATTAAAACTGTTTGATTAACAAGTGGAGTCTCCCTAGAAGTATCTGGCATCTTGTCATATTCATACTGTGAGCTCTTAGTTCTGTAAGCCATACGAATTGGGAAACGGATCAATAAATTTTAAGTAAAAAAGGAATAACTATAGCTTGCGTTTCCAAAGCCCGAGTGCAGATGCCGTGTGTCAAATCGGATCGAACGCTCAATTGAAGAAATCGTACATTAAACAATGCAGAGAACAGAAATTTGAGTACCTGGTAACGGCCGAGCGCGCCCGTCGGATAGCAGGAATTGGAGAACTAATACTCTTATCATGGATAACATAAGGGGGCAGATATGGGGTACTTGCCCCCCCTAAATCTTTGGCGAAATAAAAAAATATGACATATTATTTTTTCAGACATGTTTTAAGGTTTATTATGAAAATGAAAAAGTACATCATCGATAGATAATGAAGTATCTAGATTTATTTTCGAAGAAAAACGTATTTTTATATATTATATACTTATATATATTATTATATAATATATATATTATAATATATATAACATATATAGTATATATATATATTATAATATAATATATATAATTATTTATCATCAACTTTTGCCCCCTAAAGAACATTCATTGCCTATGGCCCATGACTCTTATACTATATGTATCTATTTTATGAGATGATTACGATATACTTTAGTGATCGCTTAATCATAAAGAGTAATGAAAAATATGTAAAATTTTTGGCAAGCCCATTTGCGACACATGTTTTGTAAAAAGACTTGTTTGTAACAAAGTTCTCCGCGCAGCCCGCCCGTTATTTAATTCCCGAAATCGTGGATTTAACAACGGGCGCCTGACTTTGACGGTGACGTAACAGTGTGCCAAAGGCTTGGAAACCTAGCATGTTGCGCCTGTGTGCCCGCCCGGCCTGCAGTTCGGCTTCGTGAAGCAACTTATATCAAAGTTCTACGGTCTTCAAGTTTTAAAAAGCTTTCTTTTCAGAAGCGGTAACGGTGAGGAGTAAGAGAGAACGTTCAACTCCACAACATGGGAGAGCAACTTATTTTCCAACACCACAACATTTCAAAATTCAAAATGTTCATTTTAAGTAAGAAATTATGGCGTCTTCTGTAGAAATCTAAGAATTTTGTTACCATTATGTGAATATTTGATTTATTTACGAATCTTCGTTTTTAAAGTTAATGTCTTTAATAATAGTAATAATAATGAATAAAAATATAATATACATAATAATAATAGATAATGAATAATAATAAAATAATAATAATATTGAATTCTATTATCTACATATATACATCATATTAATTAATAATAAAAATAATAAAATAAAAAATAATCTAATATGAACAGTATCTGTAATCAGAATTTTTATTTTTTCTGTCAGGTCTACGAGTCCCAGTCCAGCCCTGTGTCGCCATCCCCCACCCCATCCTGCCGCCACCTTAACTCGATTTCACGGTATAATTTTTTTTTTATTTTTTTTTGTTTTTTTTTTTTTTTCATATAAAAAATGATTTTTTTTTTTTTTTTTTTTTTTTTTATTTTTTTTTTTTTTTTTTTTACTTTTATTTTTTTTATTTTTTTTTAATAATAATTTTTTATTTGCATTTTATTTATCGAAACTGACAAAATTATAATAAAGAATTAGAACCTAAGCATCACTAATTAATGATAATATATTTCATGTGTAAGAAAAGCAGGAAATTTAACTCGCTCTTTTAACGATATTGTCATATAAATAAAACTTTAGTTTCAAATTATACAGTATAAATTAAAAACAATATATATATAAATACAGTGGGTATATTAAGTCTCCCTCTGAGGGGGGGGCAGGGGGGCCTATGGCACCCTCCTCCGAAATTTTCCTAAGACCTGAAAAATTTTTTAAGTATCTATCGTTAATAATATAAAGTCAGAATAAATAATTTTAAAATGAAATATAATTCCGTCGCTGCAGGGAACAAATCCTCGTAAGTACTTAGGTTAAGAGACTAAACTTAACTTCAAAGAGAAAATGTAACATAGAATCTTTCGAGTAGATTTTTCGAAGAATGTGAAACGCATCTGAAATCTGAATGAGTAATGTGCAAGTGCTGTATCCAAATTAACAAATTCCAAAGAAACAGACCCAGGCATTCCTACTTTATACTCCAACCCAAGACTTATATGCACATTCAATTTTTAAAAAAATACTCTTTTTGGATGATTTAATATTAGCATTAGGAGAGCAGTTTTTAAATTTTCCTTGCAATTTGTCATATGAGAAGATAAAAGTGCCATATGAGAAGATAAATAGATTGTGTAATGATTTTACAAGGCAGATCCGAAAGCCAAATGAAAGTTGTAAAAGCATGAATGGGCTTTATGGATCGTTGGAAATGGCATCACATGCACAAGTCGCCCAAAAACCGCAATACTATCTGGACTTAGTTTCTTGGTTCCCATCATATTTCCCAAATCTTTAACATCTTGTTCGATAGTACTGGTAATTTTAAACCTGTGTTTAATGCTTCAGTAGAAAGAAGCTTTTCAACCATTAAAACTTCTGAAACCTATTGAGGAAATATATATGAGATGAAAAGAATTTGTTGCAGCTTAGCCCTCGCGTCTACATACTCGAAATAGTTGAAATAAAAATGAAAAGGCCGATAAGACAAACTTCGCTCACTCTCATGTCAAGCGATTAAATTTAACAAATTTAGGTAAAATAATTTTAGTAATTCCATTATAAATTCGTCCATTTTTTAGGAAATATATGTGTTACCCGATCATGATTGTATTAGAATTATTATATATAATAATATTTAATAAGATGCAATTGTAATATTTAATAATATGATAAGCATAATAGCATAATAAGATAATTATACAAGATCATGCAAACAAAAACATAATATATAAGGTCATGTATAATAATTTTATTATTAGAAGTAATATGGTAATGAATAATAAGCTTTATTATGCTCATTATTATTATTATTATTATTATTATTATTATTATTATTATTATTATTATTATTATTATTATTATTATTATTATTATTATTATTATTATTATTATTATTATTATTATTATTATTATTTATTATTAATTAATTATTATTATTATTATTATTATTTTATTATTATTTATTATTATTTATTATTTTGCTATATCTTTGAAAAGGAACCACACAATACGAGCTCTTCATGGGAAGATAAATTGAACAGGGGGACTTTAGGGGTTCCAGTCCCGGGCAGAAGATAATAAGAGACCGTCTTTCGGACAAACGGTATATTTAGACGAAGACGTTGTCATACTTAAATTCAGGTTCTTCCAATAAATATATTGAAGTCGAAAGCCTACGGGTTTTGTAGTCGCGTAATAAAAAAACTTTCACATTGATTTCGTTTCACAAAAAATTTTATGGTTGAGCTCAATTAGTCGTTCATACAGTTGATTTATAATTTTTGTGAAAGATATCTTAATTATTTTCAAATATTATTTTCTTTTCATTGAAATAAACCCAATATTCTACAATTATTTATTTATATAATGATTGACGATTTATGATAAACCTTAATACATACTTGTTCCAATTACAAACTCTTTCTTCAAATAAATAAAATATATTTATATTTACACACAAAAAAAAAAAAAAAAAAAAAATAAACTGTCTTCAAACAAATTCAATTTCTAACCAGCTGTTTATAATTCTTCTGACTTTTTTGTTTAATTTTCTCATATCGCTTTTTCCTCTTCTTCTGTTTTCTTCTCTTGTAATAGATTTTACTATATATATATATATAATATATATTATAATATATATATTATATATATATTATTATTATATATTATTATAATATTATTATATATATATAATAATACTAGCAATTAATAAAGATGCAATATATACTACAAACGGCTAAAAATATAAAAAGAATAAATAAAATACTTAAAGAGAATCATTATAATTTATATTTAATATAAATATAAAGTTTATGGATGAATATTCAGTCATATTATTATATTATATATTAGTACCCCCAGTGGATACGGTTGGAATAATAATATATATAATAGATGATCTACTTAGGTAGATATAACTTCTAACTAAGAATACACTATATTATACTATGAGGTAGTAGGGTATATAATTTATAAATATATAAATAATATATATAACACCTTAATATATATATAATTTCAATGTTAGTATCGGTATAGATATAATATAACCGGTATATATATACATACTCAATAGTATTATTAGGTAATCAAAGATATTTTATAATATATATTAGTTAATAATATTATTAATATATATGAATAATATAATATATATATAGGGATATGATTGTGATATCTAAATTATAATATATATCCTACTCATATATATATATAATAATTATATAATGTCATGCTACATGAATTTATATGTATCTATATAAGTGAGGTGGTAATCTATAGATATGAAAAATATATATTATTATTTAATATAATCCATATATATTACTCTCATATTATTATATAATATAATTGCATTAAGTATATAATTATTAATATATATATATATTATATTATATATTCTCTATTGAAAAACCCTAAGTATAAGTTATTCAATTATTATACTCTTACTGAAATAACTATATTAGGTACATCATTGCTGGTTCTAGGTGTGGGTATTAATCTAGGAATCTGCCTTTCTCCACTATTAAGGAAAGTGAGAGATAGATGACCATTGAGATTGAAAACTTTAGATAAAATTAATGAAATATATAAAAAATATGTTATTTTCAAATTATAAAATTTAAAAATTAGTAAATAAAAAAATTAAAGGCAGATTCATATATGCGATGTTTGCCGAATATCACAACGAATTTTCGAAGACGAATAATTATATTTGTATGTCATTTCACCGACAAACTATATTAAACATTCGTGTATTCGGCAAACATATTACAAATAAGCAAATTTTTCCATTATAGGAATGATACCGTGACATTCAACACGCGGTGATATACTCATTTACGTTGGTTCACAAAAGTTGCTTTAAAAGTATCGCCAAACCCGATGCATATAACCCTTTAAAAAAGACCAAAAGTAAAGATAATTATGTGAAAGCTCAAATATGCTAAAAAATATTATAAAACTGCGTGCCTTTCCCTCTTAATTCTAAATTGTTTAATTGAGCTTCTCTAACATTGCCTTTTCTTTATTATTTGTACAATTTTCTAAAAGTGTTTGTTAAAACTTTGCGTTTGAAAACGCCATTTTTCATGACACGAGTAAAAGCTCTAATAGATTCTCAGAACTAAATCTTTTTGTTTTTCTTCTTCTTCTTCTTTTTTTTTTTTTTACTTTTTTTTTTTTTAGGTTTTTTTGTGTGAAATTGAAATTCACTCATACACTATGATGGGCATTCTACGTTTCATTGTACACATATATACTATTTAGCTTCTACGTTGGATATAATTCATTATATTAATAATAAATTATAATAATAATTAATTTGATATTTATATTAATTTATATATACATCTCCACTTCCATAAAACTATATATATTGCTATTTATATATATACTATTATATATATAATATATACATACATATATAATAATTATACCTATAATAATTATAGAAGTATATAGTAGTTTTTATATATATATTACTTAATATACTATTAATATATATATTGGGCTTATGTGCGGATTATAATATTACTTAGTTCTATATTTATATACTTAATAATATATCTATTGGTAATCTCAATAATGATATATAGTATTATTATATATATATACTTGAGGTAAGATGTTGGATTAACGTCAAATGATCACTCGCTCTGTTATATTCAACTTAGTATATTGTAAATATAAAAAATGCATACCTCTCGAAGATTTGTCTAGTACAGCTGCTCTTATATATATATTATCATATCTACCATGTGATAACATAACCAAGCTAATATTATTATATAATAATATTATTTAGTGACTAATAATATTATATATAAAACTCTTATGTATACATATAAATATTAAGGTATTCTAATATATTATTATATATATATATATATATATATTATATATATATAACTATTAGTATATATTATTATATATTATATTTATACTGACGAGCGTGCCTATATTAGTACGCATCTTGGGAATTGAAGGTATCAAAACAGAAGAATGAAAATTTATTAAAACTATCATTTACATAAACATTTAATTTTAAAAGAAGTAATCTTCAGTGCCAATCGATGCTATAATTACAAACCATTAAATTGTAAATTCTGACCTTTTGAAAATCATGTTGTAATGTTGAAAACGCTACAAACGCTAAAATAATCACATTTGTATGAATAAATCAGTTGAAAATAACTACTCATATATCATCATAATCATCATCATATCAATCAAAATGTTTTATTAAGTTTCCTCATCATCATACATTTCATCACTATTATCATATCATTAATATTATCTTATCATTATCATGTATTGTAAAATTAACGTAATATTAATGATATATAATATATTAATTATCATTTATCATCTCTCATTTATTATCTATTATCTTTTATCTTATATATATATAATTCATCATCATATCATCATCATTATATTATCATTATGCAGAAGAACTACTTTCATCTCAATTATATTTATCTATGCATTATCATCATCATCAATCATCATATCATCATCACATCATCATCATCACTCATCAGTACATCATGATCATCATCATCATCATCATTATCATCATCATCATCATCATTATCATCATCATCATCATCATCATCATCATCATCATCATCATCATCATCATCATCATCATCATCATCAACTAAATATTCATCCATTGATGTTTAAAAAGTATAAAGAAGCAGAATACTTCGATATTGATAATGATTGATGAGGCAAATCAAACTAATTTATTAAAAGATATAAAAGATGGACCTTGTAATTCACACACTAGAAACACCAAAAAAATTGTGCTTCATTTATAAGCTATGTATAAATTCACATTTTTAGATGATTCTGGTGTATCTAGTATGATTTAATTTAATACTTGAGAACTATGTATTAAAATGTATTTATTATAAAAGCAAATTTTTTCAAGAAAAATAATTCATAATATACTTTTTTTTTTTTTTTTTTTTTTTTTTAAAAAATATTCTTATTTATTATTTTTTCACCTTTATGAATTCGGAGGATGACATGGTAATTGACATCAATTTATGTCAAGCGGATGTTGACCCTTTAATTGTTTCTGTGGCTATAGAAGAAGGTTCTTCTCCAGAAGCTGCTGATGAAGAGATAATCAGAGAGTTGGAATTGACGGACAAAAAAATTATCTGATTTTACGAGAGAGGAAAATAAACAAGATGGCAGAAGGTTTCCAAATAATGATAATAATTACGATAAATGTATTTCTTAAATTATAGTTTTAAACAATCTACCATTTACACAAAAACTCATCCACACTCACGACACACGCACGGCAGACATTCATAACACATACACACACAAACACGCACACCTTCATAACCCACCTATCTATATATGAGTATATATATACTAGGGATGTACCAGTGAACAACGGAATTCTATTATATATATATTATTAGGATGATTACAGTATTAATATAATATATATATATATATATACATTTCAATCGTTCACCAATATTACAATAAAAAAGACGAGAATAATTTTTTACTTTCCAACATCCTTCATTTCAAATTTAAACCCTCGTGATAACGCTTGCAATGCTTCATTTGAATAGAATAGCCACAATTTTACACGAAGAAAATTTAAATTCAAGTAATACAGTGAATAAGGAAATAAAATGGCTATATTGATTGGCTCTCTTATCTACGAGGCTATTTTCACATTCCCCGTTTGATCTTGTAAAATATATCCATATTCGAATTCTTTCAAAGATAGAAAAGGAAAAAGGAAATCATCTCAATTTCACATTTTTTTATTTAATTATTACCATTACTGTTTGAACCTATAGTCAGTCCAATTATAATATATATTTATAGCGGAATATTAATTTTAAAGACAACATACATTTACTAAGTATACTTGGCAACTGAAATATTAAGCAGCTTCATAAATATAATAAATAAATATATATGCTAGTTATTGGCTTTTACTATCACTGGGAGATAGTTGATAACCGGTGCATAAGGATTTAAATAGTATATTATCCTCTATATTCTTCTTTATATCATATGATGGAATATATATTGGGCATTATTAGGTACATTGAAAAGTGATATATAATTTTAATATTAGGATTACTACACTAAAAGTATACAATTTAATTCTATAATAGAGTAGTATTAAAACTGTTGCTTGGGGTGTATAAATATTATTCATAATTATCAAATAATTATACTATCAATTATATATATATAATATAATTACTAATATATATTGTTATTTATAAAATAATTATGCAGGGATTAATAACTATATAAGTGATTGGTAAGTATACATTCAGGACCAGTCTATTGTTGCTCAACGGTAGCGCCAAGGTTCGAGTCCTACAATGTATTATAATTATAATACTATATGCAGTGTCAATAGCTCAGTATATGATTAAGATAAACACCGATATCATATTATAATATTTATAATTAGAGTATCGAAGTAATTCGGCCATTAATCTCATGATCTAAATATTAATATTAGAACATTGTTAATAATAAAAATCTATATATATGATTCCTGATTGCTGTGACATTTTTCGAAAGAATAGAATATTTTTATTTTAATTGAAGTGAATCTATATATATATATATAGTATAATATAGAAATAACCTAATGCCTACGATTGTAAATTCGAATAAATTATTGTCTGGGATGTTACCCTATTAATAATACATCTATTGATTTATTTTTATAATATATCCCTTCTTTCTTGTAATAATAATATTTATAGATTTAATTAGACCGTGATCTAATATCTCTATATATAGTTTATGTCTCTTGAGATTTTGACAAGTTGATTTTATGTAAATAATTAAGTAGAAGTGTAAGTAACGAGCCAGCTTGATTCGGACTTCCATAATAACATTGTCTATCAAATAGGATTTCTGTTTTATCGTTGTAAAAGGAGGCGGGAGCTGAACTTACATATTTCTCAAAGCGTACTTTAGAAAATAACCGTTACAAGTTAGGCTTGGCCTGTTGCTAGGAAATTAATCTTATTAAGAAATGGATTAGAGTTAGCCAATGAGAGAGGTCTAAATTTGAATGTATGAGATGCAAGAGCGTTCTTCCCGACCCAGCATTGACCATCGGGGAACTGGCGAGGCAGACGACGTTAATCGTAGTGACCCGCGGCATTAGACGTAGATGATCGATAATCTTCGCTTGGCAATTGAAGCTCTGGGACATTATCCTGGTAAATTGTTTATGTACTTTATTGAGATTTAATATTGTAATAATAGTATAGATTAGGATTGCATCATCTAGGTGGTTTATGTAATAAAACTTATAACATGTGTCTAATGACTTAATTATTCTAACGGGATTCTACTCTGAAAGCTCACAGGAGCAAGGTGCCCATCGTCGGGCTCAAGCTTATTTAAAACCGGATACTTTCAGTTAAATAATTTCAAGTATTAAAACATTTACCTGTTCAAATTAAGTACATTTACTATGCTCATTACATTTGCTCATTACTATTTGAAGTGCTCCCTAATTGAAAAATCTAACTATAATATTTCACGTGTTGTGTTTTAATAACTATTGCGCCGGCCTACAGGCAGTGCTGGGGGCATGTTAGTTACTACTCGTGTCACTAATTTACACCTAGTTTATTAATATTTAATGTGCATATAAAGTACTGAGGTTTGAAGGGATTTAATCAGCTGTCATACTCATATATCATAGGGTCATTAATTATAGATATAAAGTCCCTAATTAGTGCAACGTGTAGACTAATAACTCTTTATATATATAGTATCTATCGGAATCGGTGCGTGAACTTCCGTCAATTGATCTAACGGTGATATTTTATTATACGGGTATATCTGGATAAGCGTCATAATACCTGAGTGACGTATTAGTATTCGGGATAGTATAACGAGATCTAGTATGCTATAAGATATTCTCTAAGATTGTTATCGGCTAAATTAATTTATTGTTGCTTTTTAGTCAATTTCCTAATCTATATACGCTCGAGTTAATAATTATAGTATACTTAATAAGACTATATATCTAGTGTTATGATACTTATATATGGCATTATATATATTATTAATAATTTGTATAAATTTATTATATATAAATTAGCAATATTACGGTATATTGAGGTAAATTCTGCGGTTGTAAGTCTCGATAATAATTATTCCTACAGGATTACTCTCTCTCAGTCGTTCACGAGTGCCGTGGCTGATATAGAGTGTGCCGTGAGAGTTAGTGATTTAATATAGCTAGTTATTAATGGAGTAGAGAGTCAAATATGAGTAGATAATTATATATATATGGTGAGATTTTTTACTTTTATAATTTATATTTCTAATTATATTTCTGTATATTTACTGTTGCTTGATTCAATGCTAAGCCTGCTTGTCTATCATACATCGGATCACGTAATAAGTGAGATGGATTCTGAAACATTATGAGTATTGTATAATATATTATATTAATGTTTGGGCTGAATTTATCGAACAGTGATAATAGACTAACTGGTATGCTGAAGGCATATTTTCCCTTGCCTAAGTTCTAAATTTTAGGAAAGGTGCCCGACTCTGAACTTTCTAGAGAGATTATTAACCCTACTTTAGGTTACGGGTGAGGTCAGTGATGTGGGAGTGGGCTTTAAGGTCAAAGAGGAAAGGTTTCAGAAATTATATACGCATGTTCTTTGATGAGAATATATGGTTGCAACTTTTTGATGTTGAGAAGACGAAGGTTTTTGAATTTGTGGAGCGAATTTCTGCGGGATAAGGTCTTAGTATGTGCCCGAGGGACTCGCGTTACAATTGAGAACTCGTATAAAGGTGTTGGGAAGCCTTTTTCACGTAACGGAAGTGCTTGGCAGCTTTTGTTTAGCAGCTTAAAAATGATATTTCTAAAGGTTAAGTTGGGCGTGGTAGGGAAGGCCTATAATATACTAGGCATTAGTGAATCAGATTAGTGAGAGCCAGATGGTAATTCGATAGTAAATAGTGGAGCTTTGATTAGATAATATAGGTGGGACCACTAAAATGCTCCCTAGATATACTCAGGAAAAACTAGGTTTAATAATGATGATAGCAATAGGAAATAACCGAGCTATTATTAGGTATCATACTGTTTGATATTAATCGGGAAATTGCTCCATACTATCAATAAAATTTGTAGGGCGTATATATCGAAGGAGATATATACATTCTCGATTTAGATAATATTTTTAAATTGTTTACAAACAATTCCTATATCACTGAGATAAATGAAATCTGAATTCATGGTATTCATGCATAAACTGAGGACATCGGTTGTTTTATGATACAATTATAGGAAATTACATATTTGAGAGAACCTCGGCAGCTAGTTCCTGGGAAGAGGTAGCTGGAAAATAAGGTTGGAGAGCCGTTGGGGATGCTAGGGTATTTCCGAACGAGGAGGATGTGGATTTATTTATTAGTAACCACGCAGCGTAGATGGATTTAGAAGAGGGGTGGGGTGAGCTTGTTTGCTCGGGAGCGCTCTTTGGAATGGGCATTTTAATAAGCCAGAATATAATCAGGCCGGGCGGGGATTAACGATTTATTAGATGCTGCATTAAAGGGTGAAACTGACTTTGGAAAAATTAAATGCACAATGGGGATATTGAAAGATACAGTGTGGGTAAGATATCGGCTTAATAGGTGAAAATATCATGAGGAATTAGAATTTATTTTGGGGACATTTTAAAAATAGGGCCTCCTAGGGGCTATTACAGAGGTTTGCCCTTTACGGAAATCTCGGAAGAGTTATGGCACGTGAGGGATATGATGGCAATTTATTGGAAAAGTGGTTTAGAGACAGCATAGCCGCAGTAATGAAAAAGGGTACTAATGGGTGGGTAGTCATGGATGGATTATTATTATATGAGTTGAAGTATAGATTTTTTATTTGTGTCACCTTCTGTGCATTATTCGTCTCTTATGGGATAGGATGGAACAACGTTAAATACATTCTTTTGGAAGTGTTACAGGAAGTTGAGTGTATCCAATATGAGACTAGTAAATACTCTACATTCATAAAGGATTGTATCACGACCTAGATATTTGTGACGAGACTTCCAGGATGGTCCAAGAACACTCTTCCGGGACAAGTTGATATCGAATTGCACTATTAGACTCTATAAACTAATTAGACTAATGATCGAAAAGTATGGATGGATAGAGTTAGAGTTGAGGGAAGAAATTTAGGACTTAGTGAGCCAATATTATAAATATACATTAGTTTAATATGATGTGATATCTGGGCCCCAAATTTTGCAAGTTAAATAAGGAAAAGATCATATATGTGTTCCGAAATGAGGTCAAAATCGGTGCAAAGTGGTTATAATTGAGACACGGATACTCTTTTCGAGTAATGCATATGGTTTAAGTGTATTGTGAACTTTGAGGAAAATAATAAACGAGTTTACAAGACCCTAAAAACTCAGGAGTTCTATTTCATTGTGGAGCAACAGGAATAATTTTAGGATAAACAGAACTTCGGTGGTAGGATGAATAACGTTAGTCAGTATTATTGTTATTTTTAAAGATAAAGGGGCACGGCTTCGAATTAAGGGTGGCGAAGAGAGGGGAGGGCCCTGGTTATTGGTGGAAGAGAGAGGGATAGAGAAGAAATTAATGTGGGAAAGGCGCAATTCCGATGGTGGTTTTAAAAAAAAGAATTATACTAGGTCGGGTATCGAAAAGGGGGTAGTTGGATAGAAAGGGGAAGAATGATTTTTAGAAAATTATAGGAAAATAGAAATGAACTTAACCAGTCAATAAGAAAGGCAGGACTTTAAGAGGGAGGCAGAAATTAGATATAATACTCTGTATGAGCATTAGGGATAATTGGGACACGGTAAGGTAACAGTGGAGAACCGAAGGGAAGGGCCTTGGGGTTTTAGACGCAATTTTTGGGGAAATTTAAAAGTAAGAATAGGACAATTTTGGTCCAATTAAAAATTAAGGCCTTGTTAATACTGGTTTAAACCTTATGACATGAAGGCTGGAAAACATGGTGGGTTCAGAATCGGACTGTATGGGATATTTTGGCCTATCGTGTTAGCAGAGGAAAGATTAGATAATAAGTTCAGAGACTAAGGTTAGTTTGTGTTGCACTCGTAGAGTAGATAGAATGACTTACAAAATTTGAATGGTGTGATGTAAAATTGAAGTATTTAAACGTTTATTAAGATCATATTGATCCAAGTAGAAGAGCTGTTCGGCCTTGAATGGTATAGGATATTATGGTAGATATTACGATAAGAGGTGAGTTTATAGCATGGTGCAAAGAGGGAGCACTGTGATTGAGGTTGAAATTTTTAAGCAGATCTACTCGTTAGGTAAGAATTATAAATCATGGGTAGGTTTGGTGAGGTAATGGTACTGATGAACTGGAAGGAAAAGAAAAACAGCATCCAGAGAGGACAGGTATAAGAAAGGTAGTAAAGGAGATTTGGGAAATTATAGTCAAGCCTAACATCTCTGGTTGTAAGGTTGGGCTTTGAAAGTTTACTAGAATAGGAGAGTTAAAGCAGGTGAGAATATAGACGAAATATTTTAGAAGTAGAGGGACATAATCAGGTGTGATTAGTTGGTAATGACTCGCCAAGCAAGAGATGGTTTCAGAAAGGGTAGGGGTAATTGTTACCCAAAGTTTTAGAATTTATATTTTTGGATATATCATTTGCCACCCTTTGACTGGGGAGGGAGATCCAGTTGATATTGTATATTTTTAGACTTTAGTAAATCTTTAGAGTCAAATGTTGACCTTACACCAATATTACTTGGCTGATGTATACAAAAGTTATTCCGCATACAGTAGCTCGGATATAGATGGACATCGGTGGTAGATGGGTAAGCAATCACAATTGAGTTTGGAAATATAGGTAAAGAATTAAGTGAGCTCATAGCGAACAATTGACACGTGATTACGAGTACGATGATTTTGTACAAGCACAAACCTGGAGAATGGGGAGATTCATGGAGAGAGGTAATTTCATGCCAACTGGGAATTAAATAGTGAAGAAGTGGTGTCCCACAGGGTTAGTGCTGGGGCCACTAATTGTTACCTCATATATGGAATATTCCCAGTTTAAATGAATATTGGTGAGTAATTAACCAGGAACTTTTAAAATGCAAATGGATATTTCTATGTTTTGTAACCATGTTATGCTACATAAAAGTGATTAGGGACAGGGAATTGGCAATTACATCTTCTTATTTGATAGTGAGTGAGTAAATACGTGAGGATGCATCGGGGAGATTAAAATGAATTTAGAATCACTTCATTTGGGTGGGATTGTCAGGGCAGATAAGTGGCAAAGTGAATTTTAATAGTAAAAGTTGTAAACGGTCTTCCTAGGTCTAAAGGTGCAGCATTATTAAAATACTATTAACACTTATGATTATATTATTACAGACTTACTAGAAAATAGGGAGTGTGAGACATTCGAGATGCTGTGGACCAATAAGTTATAAGATAAATTTTTAGTTTTAAGGTTGTGATTAATTTAAAGAAAAGAATTGCAGTAAATAGGTTTTGTGAAGATAGCTAATACAGAGGTGTGTTGGCAAGCTTAGAATTCATACTGGACATAAATGAAAGGAGGCAGAGGGTTAAGGAATGCTGGGACATTTAGCAAATGGATAATACTCAGGGTGGCACACACCAGGAATGATTAGTGTGGTGACATATTCAAGAGTGAGACAAGGGAAGAAAATAAGTAGAATCCAAATATAGGTGATCAACTGTATAATAGCTATGTTAGCGCTTAAAACTGAGTGGAGAGCCAAATTAGTTTTAAGACGATATGGTGGAGAGAGTGTGCAACCCGATATTGGAAGCACCTTGAGAAACACATGAGGTGGGATTAGATAAGGAGAAAAGAGCTTCGATTCTCGCACCGTGGAGAGAGAAGAGTTAGCAAACACCGTAGAGCAACAGGAGGTTATGGAATTTCCTGGGTTCTTGGAAGGGTAAAGAGCTAGTGAGGGAGACGCAGGGCTGGAGGTAGTTAGGAATGTTTTTGTAGAGGGAAGGCGATTTTTCTAGAAGAGGGTTCGTTACATTAGTTAAATGGGCTAAAAAAAATATTTACAGGGTCTATTTGTGAATAAACTATGGAGAGGACGGAGTAACTTGTAAAAATTGGGAAATTATTTACTAAGTAAGAGGGAATTTTTAAAATTTAGAATAGGTTGGTGGACATTTTATGATTATTCACAGGGGAGGAGTGACAGCGGGATGGTTTGGTGCATAATATAATGTGAGGCACAGATTTATAATAGCAGGGAATTATAAGCCAATTAGCATGCCAATAGGAATAATTGATAACGTGAAAAAATAGGAGAAAAAGGGAGGCTCACGCGCCTGAGATTCAGGGGTATTGATAATAGGTCCGGTTGTTGGTGTTAATTAATGTTAGTGATTTGCATATGATATCTTCTGCACTCCTTAGATGAGGATAGAGTATTGGTGTTGGGTATGATGAGATCGCGAGATTTTAGGCAAATTTAAAGAAAGACAGTATAAGAGGTAAGTTTCGGTTTATGGATATTGGGTTGTGGTGGTATCATATATATTATTGAGAAGCAAAATTGGCGGGTTTTTTAGTTATAGCAGTTATTGATGTTAGATGGCATGTATTGTGTGACCATAACTTGGTTATTAATGCATGTGGATGGTTTGGCTTGAATAAATATTTATATATCAATTAAGTAAGTTGTGAAAGGCGAAGTTAAAATATAATATGTGTGTGACTGTAGTTTGTACAACAAAAATTGACAAGCCTAGGGTGCTTTGTGGATTTGCATGAGCATGTTGTGGAATTGGTTCTATTTAGTTGACTGGGACGTCCATCGATATAGCCATGTGGCTTTTTTTCTGTCTCTATATTCCTAAAATGTCTAATGGTTGTTTTATATTTATGGATATTTAATATATTATTAACTAATGGAGGAAGATTATTAAGGGTTAAATTAGATAATATATATATATATACTATCTTATATATATATATATTATAGGTATATAGTATTTATATGTATATAATATATAATATGAACCGGAACTATATATTACTTAAAGTGATGCAAGTGCCAGATTTTGGCCGCAAGCCACCAATTTTTATATAGCCAAACATCCCGCGGAATGCGGAATGCTGAATGCGGATAGCGGTAATGGCGTGCTTAGCGGATGCTTGATGATATTTATATAATATTCATATATAATACTCATTCCGAGCGCCGGGCCGCAATATAAATTTTTACGCTCGTCTCCTAAAACGAGAGCAGCATTAACGACTGTTATACTTCTTAATGCATTGGTAGTAGCACCCTATTATAGATAATTATATCTTCTTAATAGCAGGATTCTATAATATATATATAGTATATATTTTATATTTTATTTCGAGTTACTGAAGACCAATCTAATTTTAATAAAATTGGTGTTAACTAGGGTGTAGAACGAGACCCGCTCAAATGCACCCCCACACACTTTTTTCCAAACCTTCTCCTTAATGACACAGAGATTTTACAAATGGAATTATAGCTTTCTTTTGCAGCTAAGTTTGAAATATTATCAATATATATTTGGGAGGTTGTGCTTGAAAGAAAACTATAATTCTGTCTTTTCTGGCGAAGGAGGTTTCTGTTTCTCTTTTTCATCAATATATTCATTCTAGCATTGGGCTAAAATATCTTCACTACACGTTGGAACCCTTAGTTGGGAGGGAGGCCGAGGTATTTCCTCTGCAGTTTACTTTCAAGAGTGGGAGGTAAAACATTTTGCTTAACTTTTTCACAACTGATAGATTCATTCAATTTGTTCTAGTCGTTTTTCGCGTTGGTAATAGTTTTTTTTTCAAATCATTTGCCCTACATCATAAGGTAATGCGTGTGTATCTTCATCACTACGACTGTAGACATCTTTAAGTGAAATCTGCTATTGATTTTACTTTATAGAAGGTGTTGGTTCTGTAGTTTTTCGTTTTTTTTTTTTCACTTATATAATGGGTGGCGAATTAAGGGTAGAGGCTGAGTTCGGTGATTGGAGTTTTTGTAAACTGGGCATACAAAAGTGACGATTTATAACTTGTTCTAAATAATGTGTTACAAAAATAACTTGCCTTTATAAAGGGGATCAAGTAAGTTGCAATAGTTGAAGGTCATTAAATTCCACAGAAAACCAAAGCGTTTTTCCTAGCTCTAGTTTTATTACATTCAAAACAAATATTCCCTCCCCCATTCTTTTTAAAAAGCGCGTGCATCATTTTATCAGGTTTAAGGATGGTTCAAAATGTTTTCCTTAGAGTTGAGATTTAATGGTACTATTTCATACAAAACTTCAGATCGGTTTTACTGTTTGTTAATTTCTTTTCTTTTTTTATTCCCAGCATAATGAAATCTGATCTTAAGTTATTTTTCTCATTTGAAAAGAATGTTACTTTGGAATACTAACTGGGGGTACGAAGCAAGAGGGTTTTTTGAGCAATACTTTCTTTTCCATCATTTGAAAGTGTATATTCCACTGCGTTGTAGGAATGTATTCTCTTAAGAAATCTGACTCTATATTAGAATTCTGCACAGATTTTGAAATTTGGAAAAAAATACTCTTCCTTCATTACATATTAATTTGCGAATTTTCTTCGTTTTAAATTAGTTTATTATAAAGGGGATCTTTTATCAAGATATCTTGACGAGTATTAGCGGGTGATATCGCAGGGCAAGCGGAAGGATGCGGAATGCGGATGCGATCATTTAATAATGGTGTTTGGTATGCGGATGTTACCGTGCATCAACTAATATATATTATATTATATATATATTTATATATATATATATGATTATATATTATTTATATATATTTTATATATATATACATACAACTGCAATACATGTATGTTGCGGGTGCGGTGTGCGGGTGCGGGTTGGGGTTGAGGAGATAGATGCAGAGCGATAGTAAGGTTGGAAGGAGAGACGTTTCTGAACAGGAGGTGTTATTGATATGACGCCGATTAGATATAATAGGACTGATACAATAATGTCAGGATATTATTCTATAGGCCGTGGGATATTCTCAATATAATGGTAATAAAGATAGATATATTATGAGAGATGAGGATGTACTAGAATCAAGAGGATATATGATGGACATGGATAGATCAGGTGGTAGATTAGGGTATAGACCTAGATATATCAGATAAGGAGTACGCTGAATAGGTATTAAATAGATTGGAGGGGATGTACACGTGTTACAAGTATACGTTTGAATTTATTAGATATTGATTGTATGCTACACTTGCGGTGATTGGAGGTAAATATATTAGTCATGAGAGACGACTAGTGATGGGACAGAATACAGTAGCCTTAATATTATAATATATAATAGATGAATTGAGATCATCAATGTAGCGTATCATATATGATCACTAGGTATAGCTATTATGAGAGTTTTATCTCTATACAATACCATAGACTCACTCTATCTTGTAGGTAGTATCAAGTATTATTGAGATCGAGTGAGAGTATATGATCATGATATAATTAAGTATTCTTATAACTCACTATGAGCTCTTTGTGAGGTCATAACTAGTGTGTATAATTCGTGTGGTAGTATGTGATAAGTGCATACACAGTGATGACACGCATGCTCGGTATCGCTTTGTAAGACACTCTTCTAATATCTAATCTATACATGCTCGGAGATTAACTTTGTGTGCTCATTCCGAGTGTACGTGTATTCATGTACACGATAAAGTAGTGTGAAGTAAGAGATCGCTGAAAACGAGTGATGGTGACATATGGCTCAGTGTAAGGAGAGAAGATGAGAATATAGAATGAATTAATACGTAGTATTATAGATAGATAAATGATTATGGATTGTGTAATCTATATATCTATTACTTCACGAGTCGATAAATCATCTTTTTCAAGTGGCTCTTAAAGATTTAATGTATATTAAGATATGATAGAGCAGTACACATGAACACATGTCTGAAAGTGTAGATACATATGGTAAAACAATTAGCTTCCAACGCAGCGCAGTAAAATAAGCTGTTCAATTAGTTGTAATGTAAATGTTAAGTGAATGGCAGGATAAAGGTGATGCACTAGTGATCATATATAATTAACCTTAGTAATAATGTAAATAAGGAATCAATAGTCTATTGTTAGAGTTAGTGCTAGGATGTCTTCACCATGACGGTTATGTTAGTTTACCTATGTTTATATATATAGTTATTAGTATGTGAATGAGTCACTCACTGGTCTCATGTGAAGATGAATATCACTGATAACTATTACATATAATACGATAATTAAAAAAGAAGTGTTTACTATACTGTTGTCTCAAATAAATGACACACACATCTATAGGCGTGTGACTTAGTTACGTCTTTAAGATGTGATTGAGAGTGAGACAGATGTCTATTTTATACATGACGGAGAGATCTGAGAACTCGCTGTGATAGAGCGTGAGTATAGTTACGTGAGAGAATGTGCTAAATAAGAAGGAGCCGAGAGAGTGTAGACTAGAACAAGAAAAAGTGAATACAGTTACTGCTGCGCACAGATGGAAAATTAGCAGTTCAGGTATAGTAGTAGTTGACAGTAAGCGTGAATGGCGAGTGATGGAGTACGCTTGTGTGATCTTAAATCGGCACTGTCTCACCGTCACACACTCGGGTCAGGTGGTCAACTTAAGTCATGGGTAAATTTGTTAGCGAATCATATGTGCACTGTTAGAACCGTGAGAAAATAGTGGTATATGAGTCATGGCATGGCATGACTACATTATTGCATGGTATGTACATTGTATGAGATGTGGTATATATTGTATAGATGGCTGAAAATCACCACTGTCTTTCCTCATATAATAAGATGTAATAACCAACATTGACGAGAATGCATAGTGAGGTGTACTCACTAACTCATTATTCGCTTAAGTGTCTATCTTCTCTGCTTATGACCTCTAGGAGCTGTGATTATTCGAGTGAGCGACTCATATACAGCTCGCACTCGAATGATTCTGCTCGTAGTTATAAAAGGATACAGAAGCAAGATTTTCGGTGTGTCGTAAAGTAATGAGCTTATTCGACGTCATTTTATACTTCTGTCGATTCCTGCGTCCGATCCTCTAAGTCATCTTTGGTTACGATATACATAATAACTACTATGACATATGTGTGTAGTTCTCATAGTGGCATTTCTCTATGACTACTACCGTAGGCTCTACTCGAGGCGTGTGGTTAGAAATATTCTCACTCGTAGTGCATGATACTCACAAACTCGATGATGGTGAATACGATTACCGAGTTACTTTATGAGAGAGAACTAATCACAAGATCATTATGTGCTCACACTGATCATATATTACTAGTATACTGTCATTTCCTGTAATAATAAAATGGTGATAGATAAATGGTATCATATAGGTTATATACTGCTTTTCTACCCTGCTATTGGAGTGAGAGTATGATCGTAGCCAAATGACTTATTTTACAATTATACTATCCAGTTTGTTGATATTCCGTAATTAAATATCTATTCACTCGTTATTATTAATATTATATCCATATAATATAATTAAATATATTATATATTTATTATTATATTATTATTTGATATACATATTAGGAGTCCCTTTGTTAAATACTAGATTTTACTCACACCTATTAATAGACATCCGATGAAGCCTTTATCTCAATCTTGAGTAGGGTGTCATGAATCTCCTTTAGCATTGGTATCTCTTCATTTCTCCGCATCTTTGCACTAGTGTAGGAGCTCACTTGAGAACACGACGATGTAGAACTCTTGCGATATAACTTCTCACTATAATACTACTCACTATCCATATAATCGCTCTAATGAGACAATTGGTCCGTAGCCCACTTCATATAGCGTCGCTAGTATGATAATTAACTATGCAATCGGCTATGAGATTAGATTCAGTGTATGTACGATTTCACGACGATGCTACTCTTCTGAGTCTCGCCTCTCGTAGTGTACTACGCAACCTATACTTTCTAGACTACATCTCCACTGATGCGGTGATCACGTTCAGATACAAATTTGTTAGGCATGTGCGAGAGCTATCGTACTAATACAGCCGAGTGCGTGTACTGATGTCTATTCCTACCTTTCATATCAGACCGTCATATCTATAGATAATACATGATGATCTGTATCTATTATTACACAGAGAGAGTTATCTTATAAGTCTCATATTTGATCGCGCGTCATATGTTATTGTTTCTCTACTCTATGTTGAGATAGTTTTGTCATCTATACTCTGTTAGCACAGTGCTCAAGTGAACTGTGTCTATATACTCATATACGATCAGTGACTCGTGTGATGCAGAACCTTAACAAATCTCACGCCATTAATCTGTAGAATAGGTAAACTACAATTGGTGAGAAGAGTGTATAGTGCGTCGGCAATCTTTCTTTTGTGTTTCTAACTAGAGCTGTTACCTCGACCATACTCTCTAGTACAGTAGTACGAAGTCTCATATCTCTTGAGATATGTGATGAGTCGTATTGGAGTTGATCTCGAAGGCACTATGTGCATAGTGCCTTGCCGACCTGTGTGAGTGACATACTCTCTGCTACAAACACTACTTATCAGTATATCAGTTCTGCCCATTCTGTAACTTTCACATGTCGAAAATATATCTCTATCTACTCCTGCTCTGACGGCGCAGTGTCATTCTCTAGACTCACTCAATTGACAATTCGGCACTCAAGCGCTCGCTCAGTGATAGGAACAACTCTGTTAAAACTGGAGCGTTCCTATTACTTATCATACTAGCTCGTGCCCGTTTATAGCAATACATCTCTCGAGAGCGCGCCAGAATAAGAGAGAACGGTGTGTGCGTAAGTCCTTTAGAGGCGGGTTTCTAACTCAACATTTATATCGTGAACTCACTTAGTGCCGATTATACAGTTGAACTGTTCTAGCATCGATACGTCCGTCGAGTATCACTCTGAGATAGGTTTTGCTGTATCATAACGATAAGCGAGCAAGGAGTGCGCCCACGATCTGTGCCTCTGCCAACCCCTGTCGTGGGTTGCAGTAGCCGTCAAGTAAACCTGGAGTTACCATCTCTAGCACCACTAGTGAACTATCGGAATCTAATGCTCACAGAATATGTTTCCTTTAATCACTGGCAGCAGGGTCTCTAGATTTTAAGAGAGATCTGCTAGCGCGCACACGCGTCGCGACGCGCGCGCACTCACGCTCAAGTGTGTTACTCTTCACAATATCATGCACGAAATGCCATACCTCCTTTTGCCAAAGGCGCATGTTAAGGAATTAAGGATGTTTCTGAACTGTTTTTTAAACGGCCAGTAATTAGGATTCTGAGTCGCCTCCTGCAGAATCGGTCATAGAGGAAGACGTGTAATTTGAGATTTGAAAACGAAGATACACTTGCGTGCTCACATCGAGTATTCCCCCTTCGAAGAGAGACGTGGCATCCATTAGATTCAAACTTCAAGGCTCACCATGCAGGGACGATATGTGCGCCAAGGCTCCGATGGTGCATCGTACTATTTCATACTCCTCCTCGTTTTGGAATAGGAATCAAAAGGTGCAGTAGAGTAAGGGGTCGGCCTGAGCATAATTACTTTCAATCTAATCATAGTCCAATAACTTCAAGTTTCGTAATCTTATAATAGGTCGATGTATAAACGTAAAAGGGACTTAAGCTGGTCACGCCCCCTAAAGGTATATTTGTTAGTGAGCAATAAATGACGTAACAGTGAATCAATGTCACGCAATTGATAAGTATCAATTTTGTGATTAAAGCTTAATTATGAGTGTGGTATGTTAGTAATGGTCATTCTAAAATGAGACCTCTAAGATTTGGACTTGTAATAAGTTTCAGGGATGGGCGAATCACCATATTAAAGGTTTGGTTTTACACTGAAAGAAGTTGGCAGGTTCTTCGATTCCTTTTTTTCTTAAATAAGCAATCACTGCTTAGAAGTTTTTGTTGTGGAGAGTGCATGAGTTGAAGTCCATGTGAAGGAGTTTGCTCATACATTTGTATGAATATTATTCTCAATACTAAGTTGAAAATTGCCATTCAATTAGATAAATAGGCATATACCTTGGTGCTTGCTTATATATGGACGCAATGAATTGTCTATCACAAGTTGGAGATAACGAAATTGATGACTACGTCGACTAAGAGATCATAACGATGCAATGTATCATATAATTTAGAATTGAGTCATACTTAGAAATTTAGCGAGAGTATTAGAACACTACATCCGATCTACTACCCTAAACTAAAAACCGCTAGTTGGAAAAGACACTCTTACATCCAGAATCCAAAGTTGCGTTGAATCAAAGAGAAGATAGACATAGGGAGAGGAGACTCATTATGAGGACCTATTCTTATGACAATAACATAATAACACGGTACATATAGTTAATGAATAGTAAAGAGAGTTGTACACCGATAAACTCAATGAGTAGACGGTGAATTATACGTATGTTTAGTACGGTGTTAAATGCTATTTTTCTCTAGTATACATATAATTATAGTAAACACAATGATAAACCACACCTAGCCATGATTTTGAGTAAATAGCTTTCCTCACTCGGATTGTATCATTATATAATCTAGTTATTAACAAAGGGCCCGAGGTTGATAATAAGGATTATGTATTTGTGTAAAACCAAACTGGAAATTTTTTGAAAATGCTTATTTAGGCGACTTATCTCTCAAGTAACAGGTAGGATAAGAACAGTACAGGTCTTGTATAAGACTCACATGTTCTGCATCACAATGTTGCCGTCTATATTCTGTGGTGTCGATAGGAGGAGTTTTTGACCTAGAGTTGTATCATTATCATTTTCATATTTCCGGTTCGGTGTTCCGCGTGCTCAGAGATTCTATAATGGATATCATCTTCTCTCTCACGATGTTGCTGGAATTAAGTTTTGGGATTATTTGTGTCCAAAGAGATTGTGTGTAGTTTTTCTACAGTACGCGCAGAAGAGACGAGTTATACGGACTAATTGTTGTGTTGTTCAATCTTTAGCATATCTAATGACGCTTCGATCTCGACGGGCATGGGCAAATTTTTATAGTTATGCTAAATTGGTGAAGGTGATGTGTAATATTAAAGACGGTAGCATTTGTATTGTATACGAAATTCATTGTTCTGGAACTATAAAAGAGCTACTTTGTGTGATCTTTAAACTCTATTTTAACGCTCAGTTGCAGTATTTTGATAATATTACTTTTGCACTCCATGAACATAAATAAATCAGCTGGGCTTTAATTCGTATAGCAGTAGTAATAATTTCTTCCTCAACGGGTTTTATGGGAGTAGCTTATAATTGCTTGATAATAAATAATCTGGTTAAAGTTTAAGCAGTGTTAGTTAATCTCTAATATTTTTTTTTTGAAATAGTCTTTCAAGGAATAGCGGTAAAGATAAAACTCTCAAGTGTGCATAAGGCTAATAAAATACTATAACCTAGTGCATTGCAATAAAATCACTGATGAGATCGTATCGGTTATATCAGAACCATAACGGAGGACTGTGGGTGAGGAGTTGCTGGAGCGACGAGATATTTCTGTGTACTTTCCACAACTAAGGGAAGGGGAAAGTTGTGGATTTAACGGTCGAAATGTAAGTTTGAAAAAAAATTGTTTACGTTTGGATTAAATCGACAAAATCTCACCGCAGCTGCTTTTAAAAATAATAATGTATTGGCATGTAGAATTTCTTCTTCTCGCGGTAAGCTTGTTCGCACTCTTGGAACCACCAAGATTGTGGAATGCAAGCTTCCTCTTCTGAGATGACAACTTGCTTGAAGAAGCGAAAAGCATCATCAACAGTCAGAAACCGGTTGTTGAAGAGAGAAAGTGGGATAGCTGTAGCTTGATAAAAAGGAGCCCACCTCCGCTCGATCTTAACGCCAGCTGGAGTTAAGGTTTTAACATTTGCTAGGTACATATGCAGTATTTAATTAGCACAAAACATCCTACTACCGCAATAAATAATCAAGCGGGACCAGGTAAAGGGATCCATAAGGGAATGGGAACAAAAGGAAATATCAATGCAGGAAGTGGTGTGTATATCTAAACGTTCATATGTAGGGAGTCCTTTGTTAAGGCATCCCAGGGAAAAGGGAGTTAGAAGATCTATAAGGATATTGGACTTAGACGAAAGTGACAGAGGGTTGGAAGAGGTTGATGTCTCATAGTAAATCTCGCCAGTATAACAGCCGAGTAGGAGCTGTTTTGATAAGATCAGCTAAGTCGACCTTAGTATATTCACTAATCGGAGCCAAGTAGTTTAAGCAGATAGTAAGGTAGGTTGACAAATGAATTCATGCTGCCACTGCATGGAGTTTAGTTTGAAGAGGGACTGGAGAATAGGGGACAGATTTATGAATGAGTATTCCTGTACCTCCCCAATCATTGTCACCTCTTTCTATAGAGGTTAGTGGCGATTTATATTCCAACGTTTGAAAGAAGTTTCGGTAACATAGTCGAAGTTCCTGTAAACATATGCATTTTGGTGAACATATATTTATTATTTGAAAAGTTCTTCAAAATTAGAATAGTAGCCACGACAATTCCATTGAAGGAAAGTGGCCATGATGTGAGTGTGTTGTTATAAATGCTATAATGATGGTCTTTTTGAGACAATTGTCTCTATGTGACTAGGGTAGTATTGGAGGTAGATTCAGATGAAGAGGAAAGGTTGAGACGTGGATCTCGACGAGGAGGAACAACAAATCCTGGTGGCAAAGAATAGTCATACAACAGAGATTTGGGTTGTACGAATGTTTATGGGAAGGAGTTTTCAGTAGTATTTGGTGGAGGGCTTCGCCATGAATGCGAGATAAGTTGAGTTCAACCGAGTCCAAATTATTGTATGGGTTTGGTTGGTCGTTGGAAGAGGAACCGAAATGCTCATGTTTATTAATGGGAGCGGTATCAGTGTCTGCCAAGAAGCAGATTCAGAAGTGTGTGAGGAATATGGAGTTGTCTCCATGGAAATGGAGGAGGAAGGTCTCACTTGAAGGGTGTCACCTTTATGAGAATGTGTTGGGGCTACGATATTGGGTTCCAATATAGGATTTGTTGGATTGACAATGTCCGATACTGGAGATTTTGCCAGTAATTAATCATTCGAGTGATTTTGGGAGATTGGATAATTTGATTTATGAATGGGGACCTCTGGGTCTTTTTTCATGCCTCCGACAGATACAGAATGCTTAGAGCGTTTACGTTGGACAGTTTTCCATTGGCCTTTCTTGGAAGCGTAGGAAGCATAAGAAAGAGAATGGGTCATCACATCAAGCTTCATTTGGAAGTTGTTATTCATTTCATCCGCTAAGGTATAAAATCCCTTGGGGAGTGATGAGATGGCAAATTAGGAAGAAGAGTTAAGTAAGATTCAGAAGAGCTAGAAATATCCTGCTGACTATTAGAGGGTTGATTGGTGGGTTGTCCAATAGCTGTGACTGATTGGGTACAATCTATTGAAGCCATTGATTTTGTCTCTGGAATAGACTTATGGCGAGGTCTCTTCTGAGTGGCATATTTTACGTCTGTAAGTTGTATTTTTGTTTAAAAATTTGGATGCTTTGTATTTTAAAGAATAATCTTTTACTTGCCTATTATTCTTTTCTTTGTGTTTAGGAACATCTTTTTCAGGAATTTGAATAATAATGTGGGAGGCGAATTAATGGACAAAGAGACAGTCCTCTTGCATAAGTTTGAAGAGCCCATTGGGTAGGTATGGGGCAGTGTGTCATGGCAAGAGCTGGTGTCCAAGTTTTGTGTTGGATAAACCAGCTTAGTTTCATTGCTGGATTGTTGAGATCTCGTACTCGGGATAGGGTTGTTGATGGCTTTTTGGATGGGAAATTGAATCAAGGGCTGCTTTTTTACTATTTGAGGGGTCGGAAGTGTGGGCAATTCAGGCAGACAGGTTTCAGTAACTGCCTGAGTTTCAATGGGATTTAGTAGAGGAGTTCTGTTAGGATGTGGTTGTGTTGGTGGATTAGTACGTCGGGAGGCTTCGGGCAGCTGTAATTGTGGCGTAAAATTGCCTTTGATTTGTATGATATTTTTCATTGAGCTGGCGTATAGCATCTCTCCTGTTCAATTTATGTATGGTACATAATTCCAAAACTTCTTATTCAAACAGGTAAGACAGGCATTTGAAGAAAAGAAGCACTGTGGGGTCCCTCCACATTTCTTACATGTTAAGGGTGAGGTATTTTTCACATGTAAAGTGAATGAAATAATTCTCTAATGTATACATATAATAGTAGTAGCTAATTTATCGTTACATCCGTGATAACCTTCTACATACAGTTAAATTATTAATTTTTAGGGTATTGGACCAAACCGTTGAACATTTACATGTACAACTCCTGGGTCGAGGAATAACGTGGCTAACTACTAATGTAACTTTGTGAACGCCTCTAAGTACTTTTCACCTTTTATAGTAGCGTGGTAGTAAATATAAATATGATGAGGATTTAATTATAAGAGGTTAGTACAGTAATCACTCAAGGGCTTAGTTTTGTCAGGCGAGTCCCGACGAGGAGAACATCTATAAATGTTTGTAATACGGAAAATCTCAATCAGCTGGAGAATTTTCTCATAATCCGACAGATGTCTTACAATCTTCTCACTTCTAACTCATAGCAATAATAGTAGCCTTTAGATGTGTTCAACTGATAGCACTATTTCACATCGAAGAGAAGGTGAGTGAGAGTATTAAGCGAATCTCTTATGACCGCAAGAGAAGTGTCTAGCACTGACCAGTGTAATGGGAACTTTGGATTTCCAGATTATGACGAGCGTGTGATAAATACGAGAGAGGTGTATACTCAAATGTGTGTACGTGGATTTAATTGGTTGACTAGGAGGGTCTTCATACTTCGAGAAGACACGCTGGTGTATGATCTTAACCCTGGAACTACATGCTAGAGGTAGAGAATTTCAAGTGTTGTTATGAGGCGGTCCGCGGCTAGCGAGCTTGTCTCTTGTGAGTTGCCTTAGTGATACAGGGATACAGCACGTGTAGTCTGCGAGCATACATGGTGCAAAACTATACTCGG
Source organism: Trachelipus rathkii (assembly GCA_015478945.1). Lineage (NCBI taxonomy): Eukaryota > Metazoa > Arthropoda > Malacostraca > Isopoda > Trachelipodidae > Trachelipus > Trachelipus rathkii. The sequence continues at coordinate 67,232 of JABUQX010018498.1, forward strand.
ACATATGTGTGCTATTTCTGAAGGGCATCTTACCTGGAGGTGGGTACGGGACGCGAGGTGCAGACATGATGTTGTGACGCCTTACTGGAACAGCATTCGACAGACGGGACTTAGTGGACGCCTGATGTGTTACGCCTTTTGTTAGATTTACAACTCGATGACCGATATTTGAGAATGAGACAGCATGGGGTTCTGAAAGGTCATGTATCCTCAGACGACGAATCGCTTGGAATTATGCAAAGGACCCTCAGGTGAGGTAAAGGAGAAGGAAGTAAAGCACGGCACCCTGCTGGTGCCATAGAATGATCAATGATAGGGTTCAACGTGAAAGATAGAGGTGCAGGCTGTGAACCTGACAATTGTGGACAATATGTTATTGATTGTAATGTGGGATGTCTTTAATTTGTGACCTTTGATCTGTGTCGTTAAGCCACGTGATTCTGTGGTTATTCCAACTTTTAAAATATAAAGATTTAAACCTCGGAGACTTCGTGTTCGCTGAGCCGCCGCTGCTTTCTAAATTCACAGCTTTATGCAATAAAGCAAACTGAACCATTCAAAAATGGTGAGAGCTGATAATGCGACGCGATCCGGACGTTGGCGAGGAAGTGCGCACCTTTTATGCTCGTGTGAGTAATTATTGTTCGGACAAAGGGAGAGCGAGGGATAGTTCTTCCGCAGTGTTCTTCTCCTAAATCAAGGCCTAGGTTTAAACGAGTTCTCTCATTGAAGGACCAAAGGCCGACATAACCGTTCACGGGGACACCAATTGGCTGCCTGTGACGCTGTGGATTTCCAGGAGGCTAGTGATTTTGTTGGTTTCTGTGGGAAGATTCCAGCCCACGGCTGTTTCACGGGTGGTATATGTGTTCTTCTCAAAGCGGGAAGCCAACGGAATTAGAAACGCCGTCCGAAAAGAGCACTAGTTGAATCACCTCTAGACAGGGGTGTGTCCTCAGAGAGGGAGATTTTATATTCTTTGATAGTAGAGATCTCGCGGTTTGATTTAGATATATAGTGTTACGAGAAGAGAAGTTCTCGACGCATTACTGAGTATCTTGGCCATTCGGAGTTAATCTCTCTACTCTTTACAACTGGAGTGCAGGCGAATAGTGAACTCAGAAGAAGAGGGTAGTTAAACTGAAAAGGAAGATAGGGTGCATTTCTCTTTGAAGTACTTTTGTAAAAGGAACGCGAACTTCGTAACGATATGCAGATTGGAAGGAATGGGAAGGTTAGAGTGGTAGAAGTCATTGAGGAACACTAATTTGCGAGTGGGGAAAGGGTCAAGACCTGGGTTAAGGGTGTCGAGGCGAGGGGGGCTAGGACTTCGGAGAGGAAAGAGAGGGGTAATATGTGGAATAGCTCTGTTCAACAGCATAAAGTAGGAAGATAGAACATGTTTACAACAGGGATTAATTCTGGAGGGGGTTAGATCTCTATACATAAAATATGACAAAAAAAGAATATAAGAGAAACGTCGTTGCTCGACTAATCCAACGAAGTGATTGGGACCGGAAATATTGAGGACGGGATATATATTGTGTGAGAAGAAACTTAGGACCGTAGAAAAGTATTGAAAGCTCTAGAGAGAAGGATTAGGCAGGTTTGACATCAAGAGAGGGGCGCGCACGTATGGTCCGACTAGTCAGATGTATTAGTTTGCTTCTCATAATTACTTATGCCATGCCCAGATTGGCAAAACAAGGCCTTTTTTAAGCCTATCAAACTCACAAATCAGAGGGCATAACACCATAATAAGAATATACACCCCCTGCTGGGATATATATATATATATATTATGATATATATATATAATATATATATATATATAACCGTCAAATGCTTTGTATAATGTACAGCCCGCACCCTAACGCAAAGTCCTCCCCGTAGTTCCTAGGGTGGAACCTAATTAATATCTTGTTATGATAGGAAAATTAGTTAATTAATTATATTATCGACAGTAGAACTCGAGCGCCGAAAAAGCCGTACTGGCGATCGATAAAGAAGAGAAATGTTAAGAATTACAGAATAGTAGTTGATAGAAGAGGTTTCATAATTGAATCTTTCATAAAAGTAGATTAAAAATATAAATTCTAAATGATGATTATAGATAGACTATTAATGGCGAATTATTAATTTAAGAAGGATTATAAGTATAAGCGAGTCTAGTCGTACTTTTATTCGGAAATTAGGGATAATTAGGACTCAATAAATAATGCGTTAACTATTTCCATACCCGAATGTGAAAAGTGCTTTATAATAGTTAAAATTTATATATATTTATATATATTATTAGCGGTAGCCTAGAGATAAATATAGTTGAAGAGAGGTTTAATGTAGGGATGCAGCTAGGAAAGCTAAACTCATCCCATCTTCTAATAATAACTTAATGGCGGATACAGTAATGAAATGCCATACTTACGGGCCACTTACTAGCTTCTAATTAGTTTCATATTAGGATTTCATTAGGAGCCTACTTAGCTAACCCGATCAATATGGTAATAATAATCTTCAAGGCCAAAGGCATAATGACATTACTGAGTAGAAGAAGGAGTGTTATAGAAGAGACTGCCAGAATCATACATAGGGTTGAGTTAGTAAGCAAAAATATTAGGTTATTTATATATTTTACCTAGATTAATTAAGATTGGTACCTTTTCAGATGGAGAGTTTAGGCTAACATGAACCATAACTTAGTCGATGAGGAATTGATAAAGTTATGATTTTAACAGAATTGTTAGTTGGAGATGTTTTTAGGGTTACTCAAAAGTTATTAGGTTATATACAAGAATTAAGATTTTGTTATTGTAGGTTTATAAGAATTAAAGGAGGTTATTAGTTATACTATAGACATACTTTCGTTTATATTTTAATTATATATTATTATTTATTATATTATATATATATAATATATATAATATATATTTATATATTATATTATTTTCACTTTTGTTACAATAAGTAAGGGTTTATACTATAAATTATATCTCTCATGGAACAATATGGATAGACAATGTAGCTATTCTACCGTTAGAAAAATGTGTTATTTTTTATAAATATATGGAAAGGTAATGGTGGAGGTGTAGATACATCATCAGTTATCCTAACAGGGCATATACATTATCTCACTATTACCAGTTTTAACCAAAGATTTAATAAAGTCCAAGTCTTGCAATTTACATCTGTTTATGTAATTAAGCGAGTGTTTTTAATATCCAATCTGTTATGGGCAGTTTTTTAGCCCCTGTCGTCTTTTTGTTATTGGGTGTGTTATTCATATCCTCTACGCACGTTTATTTTGCTCGATATGCACGTATAAATATATATTTATGAATACAGCTGTACGCTATCAAATTCAGTGTGAAACGTAACATAGTGTGGTCCTCTTTAAACATTTGATTTTCTTTTATAACAATAGGAATTATAAAATTCCACTCTATAGACAACTATGGTTTTTAAGTATGGTCATAAATAAAGCTTTCAAATAGGGCCGAGAAAATGTTGAAGACGATCTTCGTTGTGGAAGACCAATAATCTCGTAAAGAAATGATAAAAATGTGGAAGTTGTATTAGAGCAGTATATGATGATGAAAGTAGAGACCGCTGATCAGTAAGTCTTAGTGATTGCATAGAATGATGATAAACATGGTTTATGTGTGATAATAAATGCAATTCAATTAAAGTAATTTATATATATCTGTAATATTATAATTATTTTTATATATTTTATTATATAATATATTATATTTTATTTTTTATTTTTATTATATTTTTTTTTAATTAAAACGAGTGATTTATTATTGCCCATGTGAAAAATTTGTCCAAAACTAGTAATGAACAGACATAATGTTTAGTGAGCAAGTAATAAGTGTAACAGGTTCTAATAATTTGTCATAAATTTACCAATTCCGATTCGAAACGAAGCAACAATTTTTTGGATAAAGTTATAACAGGTAATAAATCTATTAATATATAATACATTATATATAATATATAGGGTTTTTTTGTGTTTGAGTAAGATTCCTGAAACCAAACGGCAATAAGTGCGGAATTAGGCACACAAATACAATATACTCTCCTTCAGTTCCAGTAGAAATAAGCACTAGTATCTGAGGCAATAGTCCAAGGTGAAAATACTAATTATTTAGAATTTTTTTTCTTTATACGGTAAATTAACATTTATAATAATGCATAAATATAAGAATTTGTATCACTTCAGTGACAGACAGTTTAAACTCATTGTATTTATCAAAATTGGTCTTGTGGAATCGACTTCGAAAGGAGTTCAGAGTAATATCAGAACAGACATTGCAGTAACATTGCTCAAACGATAATTGGTACTGTGTGCATACCATCGAATAACGCGCACTAACACTGCGCTCGTCATATTATAGAAATTCTTGCAAGAAAAGCATTCTAATGTATCGTTATCCTCACATCTTTCCAGACATGAACTACCTAGTCTAGCTCCGTGGTCGATATATTACCGTCTTACCCTAATGTTGAAATAATGATGTGTATCGAAGTAGTCATCATTTATTCTGAGAGAAGATGGAAACAATTAAATAAAACTGTAACAACGTGAACTTATAAACCACTTCATGGAAAAATGACTTCCGGTATAGCTATGGAAAAGTGAAAGATAATCGACTTGGAACCGTGACTGTGGCAACCGCTCCGCAAGGGTCATATCACTTCTCATAAATAAGGAGTAATAATACTTAATTGTTATATTCAGGTAAGATCCATATTATTCATAATTAATAATAATATTTGATAGATTAATAATTAATAAAACTTATAATTGGGGTACATTTATATTACATATTAATATATATATTATTAAAGTATATTATATATAAATAAAATATATTACTTATATTTTTATATATATTATTTAATTAATATTATTATATTAATTATTTTATAATTTATTATTTTTTATGATAGTATATATTATATATATATATATATATATATTCTAAACTATTTGTTTTTTTTATTTATTTGAATGAAATTTTCTGATACAGTCTTTATCATAGGATATAGTTGACAGAATTCATGTTTGTTCTGTAATATTCAAAATATAAAACATGAACCGAAAATGCAAAAATGAACAAAATGGTTTCTGTTGTATTAATGGCAAAGTAATGATGCCTGATCAACAATCTGAAATTACATCATTTGTAAAATCATGCTATTACTCTTATTGTAATTAAAGGACTAATTGAAGCGTTTGATCTGTCATATATATAATCCAGTGGAG
>JABUQX010018498.1:107500-145000 GCA_015478945.1 Trachelipus rathkii
TATACTATATATATATATATAAAGTATATATATCATATATATATATATATATATATCATATTATATATATATATACTGATATATATATTATATATAATATTATATATATATATAGATATATTTAAATATATACTATATATATATTATTATATTATAATTATATAATATATATATATATATATGATATATATAATATATATTAGTATATATATTATATATATATATATATATTAAATATTATATATTATATATATAATGGATATATATAATATATATATACTATATATATATACTATATATATATATATATATATATATATATACTTATATATATAATATATATTATATATATTATATATTTAATTATATATATATATATATATAATTATATTATAATATATTTATATATTATATATATATATATATATACTATATATTAATATATATATATATATATATATATATATAATGCGTGTGTGTGTGAATATGATGAAGCGTATTAAATTCAAATTATATTTATTACGCAAAGCATAACAAAAAAATTAAATTACAAAAATATTTTCAAATCGAAAAAAATAAAATAAATTAAAACGAAAAAAAAGATACCTTGATAAATTTAAAAAACCATAAGAGAAAATAACTAAAAACAAAAAAAAAACACAAAAAAAACAAAAAAAAAAACATATCCAACACTTTAAAAACAAGAACCGATGAATACATTAATATATAATTTGAATATTTAAACAAAAACCATTTCAAAAAAAAACTTGAAAAACTTGGGGGAAAAAGTTTGAAATAAATTGAAGATTAAAATGACACGTTTTATTATTTATTCTTTTATTACTAATTAAAAATTCATATTTATTCTTTATCAATATTGTAACACCAAATTAATTATTATTATGATTATTATTATTATTTATTATTATTATTATTATTATTATTATTATTATTATTATATTCATATTATTATTATTATTATTTTATTATTATATTCATTATTATTATTATATATTATAACTATTAGTTATTATTATTATTATTATTCATTATTTTTATTATTAATTATTATTAATTTTTATTTTTATTATTATTATTATTATTATTATTATTTATTATTTATTATTATTATTATTATTATTATTATTATATTATAAATATTTTTTTTAATTAATAATTACTAAGTTATTATTTATTATTATTATTATTATTATTATTATTATTATTATTATTATTATTATTATTATTATTATTATTATTATTATTATTATTATTATTATTATTATTATTATTATTATTATTATTATTATTATTATTATTATTATTATTTTTTATTTATTTTTATTATTATTTATATTATTATTATTATTATTATCTATATATTTTATTATTATTATTATTATCTAATTATTAATTATTATTATTTTTTATTTATTATTATTATTATTTATTATTATTTTTATTATATATTATTATTATTTATAAGAATAAATAGAGAGAGAGATAGAGAAGGTTTAAATATCCAGATAGATGGCAGCAACATAAAAGAGGTAGAAAGTTTTAAGTATTTAGGAAGTGTGTTCGGAAACAAGGGAGGAGTTGGGGAAGATATCGCCGAAAGGATAGGAAAATATGGAAGAAGCGTGAGTGTTTTCTATCCTTTGCTGAAGAATCAGAATGTGCCCCTGCAGGTGAAAAAAATCATTTTTGAGAGTGTTTTGACTCCCATATTGATGTATGGTGCGGAGAGTTGGACGACCAACGTATCCACAAGAAGCAGAATACAAGCAGCGGAGATGAGGCCTTTGAGGGTAATGCTGGGAAAGACCAGAAGAGATAGAGTGAGAAATGAACATATACGAGAGAGAGCAGGGGTATGTGATCTTCTTCTTCTTCTTCTTCTTCTTCTTCTTACTCTCTAGTTTATTAACTTTTTTTTTATCATCATTATTTTGGTACTTAGTGGGATATTATCCCTTAATTTCATTTTTATACAATATTTAAAATGTTTCTCATTCAACATTTTTCCATTATAATGTATCCTTTTCCATCCTCTTTTGCCTCCATCACCCTAATCCATAAATTCCTCATGTTTATGCAAAATAAATCGTTGTTTTCTTTTCTCGTTTATGTATTAATTTAATAAATTTATGGAGATTTTTCCCAATAGATAATGTATTTATCATTTTTTTTGGAAAGGGAGAGAATAAGCTAATATAGTTAATAAACTAAAATTTTAAGAATAAAGGTTTCAGGGGAACTTTTGTATCGTAATTTATTGCCATAGAGACTCCCGTTAAGAGATTTTAGTATAAATAATCTTACAAGACTATGGAAGGCTTAAATTGTATGTCAAGTTGTTCTTATGAAAATGGAGGAAATATTCTTGCAAAATGAAGCTAACTTGAGGGTAGGGAATAAGGATGGACGAGGACAGATGGTCTTGCAACACAACCGCATCGCATTAAGGCATCGCATCCTTATGTATTAGAACCGCATCGAATTAAGGTATCGCACCCTTAAAAATTAAGAACCGCATCGCGCAGGGATATTGAAAGTATGTACTGCGCCGTGCTACATCACACCGGAATATTGAAAGTATGTACTGCGCAGCGCCGCGTCGCGTCGCGTCGCGCCGCGCCGCGCCGCACCGCACCGCACCACAAAGCGCATCGCAATAATGAGGCAACCAATCATTCTTGAAGGCATAGCTTTACATATGGAAAGCTTAAAATGTATATTAAGTTGCCTTAAAACTAAAAAGGTCTCGTCAAAATGGCGGGAATATCTTTCTAAAATGAAAGCACATATTTATAATGTAATTTTTCATTTTTTTTCCAAGTATATGAATAACAGGAATTTATAAAGAAAGTTAAAATAACTTTTTCAGAAGTTTTAAGTTTTCTGTATAGTTAAATTTATGGAGAAAGTAGCCAAAACAGGAGGACTATATGAAATAAAGTCTCTTTACTTATGAAAATTGTTCATATTTTTAGGGTAAATTTTCTTATTACTTAAATAAATTAATTTTATGAAAATTCTCTGAAAAAAATTTTAGATTGTAAATTTATATTATATATATATTATATATATATATATATATATATATATATTATATATAATATAATATATATATATATTTATCAATATATTATATATATAGTATTGTATATATATACTTATATATATATTATTAATATGATAATATAATATAAGGAAACATTGTCCTTATAAAAGGATGTAACGATATAATGTTTGAACGAACGCATATAATGCGATTTTTTTTTTTTCGATTATTCAAGAGGCAAGATAGAGCGACAAGAGTTGGCAAAGAACAGTTTTTTTTTAAAACTAAGAAGTACCAAGATTATAATCGCAAAGATCGAACGAGTTCAGGTTCTCTCGCCTCAGCCGTGGGACGTATATATATAATATATAGATATAAAAAGATGTGTTGAACTCTATATAATATATAATATCGTCGCCCCCTCTGTCCCACGCGTTGGCCTCGAACCAAAGAAAAACAAAAAATGAATAAGAAATAAAAATAATTTTAAACATTTTACTAAAACCATATCCTGATACTATTAAAATTGGAAACAAATATGCTTTAGCCAACATATATCATATTATTGCGTTATACTTCTATTGGAGATTTAGATAGCTAACTATTATACAAATCTAGTAATGGATATCTAATAGTATATATATATATCTTTATATTATACTAGTAGGTAGTCCATACACGGTAGTGTTTGACACAGTGGTTAAAAACTTTCCTCATCAGCTTCTTGATATTTCTTAATTTATTTTATATGTATATAAGTATATTACTTTTTATAAGGGTGCGAATTTTCCTATTAATGCAAATTAAACTATCTAAATCTATTATGTATTCTATCTAGGTGCTACATAAACATAAAGAGGACGATACAAAAAAAATTTGAGTAAGTAAACATTAGTAAACGATTTTCAGCCGTATCAAGACTTTATACTCTAATCATTACGTAGGCTTTAGAATAATAATATAATAACGGAGAAATTAAATAACCAAGGTCATATAGCAAAATATATATATATATATATATAATATCTATAGTTATAAAATAAATTAAACAAAACTATAATTTGAATTATATTTCAAAGTTAGGTTAAATAAATTACAGAAGTAAATAACACTAGAGACGGCTATAATTATTGAGAGATAAGCTTTAGACTCAAATAGATATGCACCTAAAGCAGCTATACTGTTCAGCACTATTTTATGGAGTGAGAGTTAACTTTCATGCTAACAAAAGAATCGGATAGATGGTTTTATATGAATGAGAGATATCATCCGGCTATAGCTGTGATTATATATATTAAGGGACTATGTATAGGACCAAAATATTATTTGCGCGGAGAGATCGAGGAACTAAGTTGGAGTTAACACACCTCTAACAACTGATTAATGCTCATAGGTAAAGGATAATATAAATTACCTAAGCGACAAAACTATTAATTAGATCAAATATCTAGTTTATGAGTTATGCTTATGACGAGAGCACGAGGAGAGACAGAGGCGTTGACACACTTGACGATCACAAATGTATATGAATATTGCTCGGAGGTATTCTATATTTTATATTAGGTATAGTATACATTTAATACTAATATTTGATGGTAGATATAAATAATTAATACTACTGAGAAAGTAATAAAAGCAATAGAGCGGTGTGAGGTTATTAGTTTCAATAAGTGATAACTCACTTTTAAATAGACCAACTTTAACTATTTAATTTGGTGAATGGATTGCTGAGGAATTCAGGTAGCATAAGAGGGTGAGTACTAGTAACTTGAATTATATTTTTAAATAAAAAATGAATAGTATCTACATTAAATGTTCTGGCATTATCTGAATATATATATTAAATTAACAAGATAAACTATTCGACTACCACTTAGTATAACTGCGTGAGATTACGACATCTAATGATACAGATGTATAGTAACAATTTGAATGGGAAGTAGTACGAGTTAATCTAAGTCACCAAATTTGTTCGTATATAGTGAAACAACAGAAAATAGCCTAAATTGACAAAGTAGCAGGGCCCAATGGAGAATTACCATAACCAGCCCATCAAATCTGACGTGTAGAGTTGCTGCGAGTTTAAAGGTAATACTTACATATAATATCTTGATGGTAACATAAGAAATAATCTAATATAGTTGTATATTGAATGGAGTTATTCTAAAGAATTTGAATATAAATGATGGATTAGTGATCAGAGATAATATATTATTAAATATTAGGAGAGGTTTGGTATAACCCATATGGTTATTCATATATGTGATATAAACACAAACTCAACTATTTATGAAACAATTTCATATATTCACTAGTACGTTTTTACCATATTAAGAGGCTGAGCATAGATTATCATTATACGTACTGGATATGTGTAGTCGTAATATATACACTTATGTTGTGTAAGAGGTAAGAGAAGGAGCATCCGTAGAATTAGAAGTCGAGAACAGACTTCAACCATTAGCACATTATAAAGACTCGTGTGGTCAATAATATCTTCTATTTATAAAATCACAAAATATGATATACCAACAATATATAAGTCCGCAATAGTCTTAGGATTCCATACAAATCACCTAAATATAATTCTATATATAGAGTCTAGCTTCCAAAATTATATCAATCTGAAATAATTATAAATATTATTATATCTCACTTTATCATAATAATCAGTCTCTCTAATTAAATATAGTGTAATGAGTTTTCCACTATCTCACATAGAACTCAAAATTATAACAGTTCACGTATATATATTAAATGATAATATTTTATTTTATTATTATTGTAATATTATATAATTAATTTAATATAATTATTAACTATATATCATAATTATTATTTCTATAATTTCTATATTTTATTGTTTAATTATTATACTTTATCTAATTTTATTATTTATATTCAAATATATATCATATTAATATGATTATATATATGTATATTTTATTTCATAATTTTTTATATTTTATATATATTTATTTATTATTATATATTTTTATTGAGTTATATTGGATATATATATAAGGACATAATATAATCTTTTATTTCATTAAACACCATATAAGTGTGTCTAATTTTTTTGAGTTTATAATGAGTAACCTAATGATTGATAAAGTATATTTGGAGTTGAAAACGTTTTGGTAATAAAAATAAATGCTATAAATCTTCTCTGTATCTGGCTCACTATATTGATACTTCTCTTTATATGTATAACTTACCTTCCGTATAATTAATCTATAAGATTATATTAGGCCTATTCATACAGCTTACCTTTCTGATACCATTCATGGCTCACTATATGAATACTGGATATATATTACGTAAATTTTACACCAGTGGTAGTAGTATCTTGTAAGATTACAAACTCTTAAAAAAAACTCAACTCTTCATATTACCCTACTCATAAAATCACTATATTCTCCAACTTCCCATATCTACCTTTGATGTAGCTTATATAAAATCTTACACCACGAACATTATTAAATAACATAAAAGTCAAAACCCTCTAACTAAATCAATAAGTGAAATTGTCTTGGAGAACCTCACATCATATAATTAAGTTAGGAAATATATTGTTAAATAAGGTAAAAAGACAAACATAATTTATTAAGTAGGAAATAATATTGAATTGAGTAATTGTGACATTTAATAGATTATAGTCATTATATTACTAGTGACTATATGTAATAAATCATCCAGTTATAATAAAATCTAGGCTACAATATATATACTATATATCCTCCCTGTTATATGGAATACTTCACCAACATGGGGTAGGGATCCGGTCACTCACCACACCACTTATTGAGAGAATATAGATTGATAAGACTAAAGGCTAGTCAGAGTCATAATAACAGTCTTCAAATACCTCTAGAACTCTCATGACCCCTATTATATATCATCATAGCGTTATGACGTATAAGTTGACCTATATTATCACTTATTCTATTAATGTATCATACAAACTGGATAATGGTTCTGGCTCCACCTCAGGCCGCAAATCACCTACTCCATTCGGGAGGGGCACACATCCAGGCATATATCCTTATCCACCCTACACTATAGAGCCCGGTCCGCATCCTAACTTCAGGCTCTATTATCAGCAGAGCGGAGGAGGCTCCACAATGTGTAATTCATATGAAGGTTTACAATGCGAAGTTAAGAATAATCGGGAGAAGCCTGTCGAGTAGGCAGTGGTCCACACAGCATCCAGACAACTGGAAAGCTGCGTTCGCTATGGTTGTACTGTCCTGGTGTATAATACATACAATAGATTATGCAGATGGGTAGGATACTAACGTTCCTGATCTCTATAACGGATCACCACTATACATTACTTGAATTATATTAATATTGCAATAATTAACCCTTTTGGCGCTGGTGGCTATCTTTATCTTGTCTCCCGCGCGACGAGTAAATTGGAGTTTCTTTATTTTCCTTGGACACGATGATTCTCTCCTGAATTATAGCATCTAGGGCACCCACCTTGGATTTGAGGGAATTTGAGGTGCTCATAATATTAGGGACATATGGGTCAGGGGTGTGAGTTGATTCATCTTGGCAGTCAAATTCACGCGATTTCAGATATATGTTTATGTTAATTTTATTAGATTATCTTATGAATAGTGAGAGATACTTATCTTTAATATACACTTCTTGTTATTATTAATTAGTACAGGTAGGAGTGATTGTCTGTGCACTCCCGCTAGCTATGTCCACTGTATTTGAAAATAAGGCATGCCCGTGAGTAGTTGGTAAATAAGTTTGGGTCTAGAGGATTGAATAAATAGTAGGAGTATTATTTAGTCTATCATGTTCGTAGGTATATAAGGGGGAGGTAAGAAGATATATAGAGTGGAAGAGTATATTATATATAGGTGGACATGTAGTGGGCTGGAATATAGAGAATGATGTTTATATTCTGAGATAAATTGAATGAGTATCTATCACACTAACCATACTATATCAAGTGGTAGCGAGAATGGGAATGATGATGTATAGTAGTATCATACGTCATAGTTAAAATTAGAAGTATCAATGGGAAATCAGGAAGCTATAGTTTTAGAGTTAACATCCAGTGGATTTATTCTAAGGGCAGTGTTTTTGTGTAACTTATGTTAATATATTTATAAGATTATAGCATTGTGTATTATTATCTTGGAGTGTAGTTAACATGCGAAGAGCGGAGGCATATGTATAATTAATATTTGAAATTATCTATGAGTGTGAGTATTGAATATTTGTTTGTATATGATTCTTATTGCTAGTGAGCGAGTAGATGTGTATATATCAATTAGATCTTAGTGTGCTAGCGATATTGAGCTTGTTCAGTAGAAGTATTTGTAGAATTCGGAAGGGTAATCGTGTGAGAAGATTTTTGTCTTCCTATGATTGAGGACGCAGTATATTATGTGAGGAGTGAGAAACAATTAGTTAGAGATGCATATAAGTAATTAGAGGTCGTTGTATCATTTCGCTCAATTGAGAGGTCTTAAATAAATTATATATCATTGGGAGTTTATTATGTTTAGGGGAGGGAGGTTGTATGTTACAAAGGTAGATATATGATACTATGATTGTGAATGAATGCAGGTATGGATTATGGCGAGATCAGAGCATAGATGAAGAGTAAGTATATAGGAGATATATATTAAGAGGGGAGTATAGAGAGCATGTACTATTTATAGCTATTTGAGAGATCGAGTACAGATTAAGAGAGTATTATCACTTACATGGTAGGTAATTACACATCTCGAACCTTAAGGTCAATGTGTTTGGCTCTCGTCAGGCTGCACTATTTCACCAATGTCGAGCTGTTCGGTCTATCACAGACATGACTGAGATGATCGTCTCGCGTAAGTATACTATCAGTAGTTGCGCTAGCGAGTTGTGCGACATACTGTTCTACTAGGCGATCGCCGGACGTAGCATATACATACTGTAACCTATACCGGCATTTAAAGATGCAGAGCAGACAGAGAATAAAGCTGAGCCCTGCGCCTACCGACCGTACCGCTCATTACGACCTCTTCTTCTGATTCCATTTCGTAATTCTTTAACCTGCGACGCGTCCAGCGCCGTGTTCTACTATATGCGAGGACTTTTGCCAGTATCTCTCGGTATCTCGCAGTTCAAGTCTCCCAAACACTTTGATACGCTCACTATCTTCTATCACTCAGTTTCTACGGAGGAGAGATTACGAAGGATCTCTTTTTGTTAAAGGAAATCCACTATTTGTGTGCAATACACTGCTCGGTCTAACAAACGAGATTTGAGCTCAACTTGATCTCGTCGATCCACTCAACAATGCACGCGCGTGATCAATTCTAGATCGCCCGCACCATCCTCGTTGATCAGCCCGAGCGAGCTTTAAACATTAATTCTATGTTTCCTCGTGAGGGAGCGTCACTAGGAGCTTGCTTTTCCTAGATCTTTGTGTACATGATCTGGCCTTTAAAATCCATGTATGCGTAATTCTGGGAGGGTGATGTTGTGAGGGATATTTTTTATATTGAGTTTTCTCCCAGCAGTTTGGCCCTGATAGAGTTAGGAATTGAGAACGTTATGAGCATTGGGCGATAAGGAGGATTCACAAGAATCTGTTGATTGTCGCTCTATTGTTCTGGTTCAGTTACCGGTATTACATGACATTTCTTGTTTCCGTTATAGATTGTGTGTGTCATCGAAGCCTCAGTCCATTAATGATATTAGAGACTGTGTGCGCCAGGACTATATAACCAGATTTCTGATGAGTAGAAAATTGCTTTTACTCCTAGAGTGTATTCTATGGACACGTTTCGACGAGGTGAGAATTTAGTCCCTTGCCCAGGTACACGGTACTGCTACCTGTGGTTCCATTGAACGTCGTGTCAACATTTTTAGGTTACAAGGGGTTGAGATCTCGGATATACATGAATTAATCACATGTTTCTACGGCCTCTATAGTAACCCAGAGTGGAGTGGTCAGGACCTTGATTTCCGCTGAGGTGCGATATGCTGATATTACTTCATCCTAATATGTTCATACTACTATTCACTTCATTCCTCGGGGGTGACTACGATCTCTCACCGTGGAGACAATTCAATATACCTATGCATAGTGTTTTGCGAGCATCTCTCGCGTTGTTCTGTCCCTTAGAGGAGAAGGGTAGCCATGTCTCCGCTCGGCGATACAATGAGATTAACCGTGTCCAGGGCGCAATGGCGCGGAGGTTGTTAATTGTGCGCGTTGTTTAGTAATCTCTCCTGAACAAGACAGCCTGCCAGCTCTTCTTCCTCTATGATCTAACTCCAGATATCAGTCCCCAGAGATTGTCTCTTGCTAGGTATCTGTACTCGCAAATAACATGTTCAGTATCGATTACAGCTGGCCTTTATCCGTTTGTAAGACTTACCTTAGAGTCACAAATAAGTCTAAGTGAGATATCACGTATCTATATTAAGCGAGAATAGTGGTTGAATCACTTCCCTGTGTTGAGCTCGTAATGAGCCATGGTTTGCGGAGGGATTAGTTTCCTTATATGTCTAAATACTCACCAGTTGCACGAGCACTTTCGGGCTGTGTATCACCGTTTTGGGATTGAGCGAGCGTAATCGGCATAACTTTCTAGTGACTTCTGCTTAGGATATGATAGCTCAGTATTCTTGAGGTCTGATTTGGAATGCTAGGTGCTGTTTAAATGCAATCGATCAATTTGAGCATGGCTCCTTTTACCTCAATACTATCTTATGCACAATCATTCTCCCCTCGATACGCTAGATCCGTGAAGTGTAGGGTTTATGGGATTGCGATAATGGTGAGTACAATCTCTGAACCAAGCTTAAGCTTTATCTGCTCTAATTTAACGGATAACGGCAGCATAGATAATCGTGTGTCGAGTTTAACATTTTCTTATTGGGAATAGTTTGTGGGGTGATCACGCTGCAGGTAGAAAGAAGCACCTATGTTACTGGGAGAGGTCCATCTGAAATTGTTAGGCATCGTGTGGTTGTTGTCCCCAGGGTTTAATCTGTTGCGTGCACTGTGAGTGTGCAGGGATTGTTGACTGTCTGCGCAAGATAGGTTGGGCCCTCGTAGCGAGCACTGGTTGGCTCTGGGGAGATGCGTGTCGAGATTAGTATTCATTTCTTTAAAGATTAAGAGTCCAATTTCCTTTCAGGTAATCGGTATTTCACACTATGCATCAGCAAGGATATGGTTTAATCTATCAACCCTTTCCTCGGATGAGATAATCGGGTGGTAGTTTTCCGTAGCCAGAAACCAACGAGTGATGGGCCCCATTTAAAGTGCGCGCGCGCGAATTGAGATGAGTATTTGGCGTATGTCAGCTTTACTTGCTCGATCCTGAGGTGGATTGTGTGTAGCCTTTTTCCTCTCGGGGCGCAACGGATGGCGAGTGTGTGTCGTGTCCGAGGCCGCTAATATGAAACCATCGACTTTCAAGATGATACAATGTAGAGTGGTCCCCTCTGTTCAGCCGACATAGGAACTACAAGATTTGCCTGCATTAATATTACAGTATGCGGCGGGAGTGTCGTGACACAAGGGTGTTTAGGGGTTGTATTATGATATGGTATGTTGTTGTGGATATATATATATATACATTATATATAATAAATATATATATATATAATATATATATATATATTATAAGGCAAAGCATATAATACTACGTGACCTCATGCACTAGCTTATCACCTATAATAGTATATTATATTCCTAAATGTTGTACCGTATAAAACAAGCTCTGTTCCACCATCCTTCATGGGTTACACATTATATATATATATATATCTGTATATAATATACTATATAATAACACCCGCCAATGAATATATATATTACCTAGCATAAGCTTTAATTATACAATATATTGCCAATTTACTGCTGTTTCTTGCTTTACTGTTGTGACCAACGTGATTTGAACCTTTTGAACTGTTCAGATATATCAAGCTATAAATATATAAATCGACTGCTATTTTGAATATATCTCCTTCCTAACCTTATCGACTATATATATATTAGGAGATAAGGTAATATATATATATATATTATATATATATATTATATATTCAATATATATATTTATTTCAGATTTGTGGTTTATTAATTTAAAGGTCTAGATTAAATATTAATACAATACAAGTATTACCAATCTGATAAATAATTTGTTTACCTTTATACTCGTGAAATTTCACCTTTAAATCAAAATTTTGAACTTTGTTAAATTGTGTAAATCAATCTTTAAATTCCCAATTAAATCCAATACTAATATTTTATATTTTAATTAGCACAAATTATAAAATATATTATATTTCGTGATTAAGAGAAGCTATTTTCTTTCCATACGAGGAAATTCCTTTTGGTAAGATTAGCATATCTTAGTATATCTTCTCTTGCTAGTACTCTATTTTAACTCCTTCATTAGATATTCTTATTCATCACTGAGTATCTCTTATATCTTATACGCCTTTCATTAGTAATCACTTATTCTTCTTCATCTGTCACGTCTTCACTTATTAATTTACGCCTTATCTATTATATCTCTTAATTATCTTTATCTGCGTCTCTAATTTTTAATACACGCCATTCATCTCAAGATATTCAGTGATCCTTTATAGTTTATAATTCTTATATCTATTCCTCTGCGAGTCTCTATTTTAACACCTGCTTCATAATAATCAGCTGTCCATTTGATTACAACTAATAATATTTATTAAAAATTATATACTAATTTTTTATTTATCACAGGGTTCTTCCTATAATGTTTGGTAAATTTTTAATGATTTTATCTGTTGCACTCCGTACCAAATAACGTTTTATACCTGTGATAAAAAAAGAGGATGACGATATTTTTTCTCTGAAGGCAGCTGAGAATAAAGCGAAAATAAACATAATGTAAAAATTATAGGTGTAAACATCAAAATGTTATGAAGATCAGTTAAAAAAATTATTAAAAATATAAATAGACAGAAAAATAATAAAAAGGAATTATGTTTTATCTACCAAAAATATTAATATATAATCAAAAATAAAATAAGGATTTTATTTTATAATTCACTTTGTAAATTGAGAATGGTGTTGCGAAGTTTTAGATAATATTAATCATCCAATTCAAATAAGTGCGTTTATACACACAAGTACATTTTTAATTTTTTAATAAATCTTAATTCTCACTTTTGTTAATTATATTCTATTACTATATTTGTAGGTATGCAATAATTAGGGATGTTCTAATATTATATATTAATAGTGATTCAAAAAATATAAATCGCATATTTCATTTATTAATTAATTATTTTAATTTTATTATATGATAAATTTAATCTATTTCTATATTTATTTATTTCTTATTAAGTCATTCAATTGGAATTTTATTCAGAAATTCTTTGACCTTAGCTCTTCAAATATTTTTCATCTGCTCACCTACCTAACTCTATTCATATGATGTTTTCATCTGATTCGGATAAAGTGACATATATTTATATTAAAGATTTTATAAGTATCCCTTGTTATTTATTTTATTTTATTATCTCTACTCATTATTATCAGGCAATCAAAGATTTATATCTTAATAATTACTAAGAATCATTAAATTGTTTATTAATTATTGATTTTAATTTTTTTTTTTAAATTTTTGTAATATAAATTTTTGTTATTTAGCCCTATTTCATTTCTTTAATTTAATAATTTAAATTACATTTTTATCATTTCCATTGTGAGTTATTTTGATATTTAGATAAATACGTTTTATATATTATTTAACATAATATGTCATCATTTAATTAATATTTATTAAATTCTCATTTAATATATTATTCTATTTAATTCATTACAAACACATCATATATAATATATATTATATTATAATATATATACTATCATGTCTCATCTTCTATATTATCATAGAGGGGTGTTAGGTATAACACTCCTTATCTGAGAGATCAAAAATCGAACCACGCACATTCTGTCCACACTTACAATATACTCAGATTAGTAATCTAAACATTACAAGCTAAACATAACCTATTCGCTATTGAGGATTATTATACTCTTCCAAGAATCAAATACGCCCTTCAGTATATTTAAGAAAATAAAATACAGTATTATTTTATTCTCTTCACTATTTTTATTCAAGAAATATAAAAACGGAAGGTTTACACAAAGTATCATCACAAAACTATAATCAGAAAGCTATGTCATATTAGGCTTAGATATACCATTTATCTCTATAAAGCTTACGTCTAAACTCCTTTTTAATTATAAATCAACTAAATATAAGTACAATAGATATCTAATATAAAATGTGAAAAATATACACCATGTACCTTCTTTATTAATATCATATGAAATTAAATATATCAAAAATTAATAATAATATTAATTACTATTCAAGTAATTAGCCTGTATTAAATTTTAATAGTAGTGTTTAAGTTATTAGTTCGGTAATTTCTCTCACTGCCTAATCTTTTTCATTGCGTAATTGAACCTTCACTTAATAGGATCAAACAATAAATTGCTACATGAATTTCCTATGTTTCGGAGCTCTTTGGGAATTCCGATGATTTTTCCCTCATAATAACACACCCAGTTTGCCCGATACCCTTATATATATAATATATATATATATAATATATATATATATAATACTTAAATATAAATTAATTAAATAAAATAATATCTACTATATATATAATATTACCATGTTCTTCAAGTTATAATAAACTACTAATGTGTGGAGTTGTGTGGCACCAGATATAACCCCAAAGCAGAAGGCATGATCTGTACTATAAGTGGATTATAGTCCACGGTTTATAATTATATATTGGAACATAAAATAATAGACAACATTCAGGAGCTAGACATGATTAAATCCACATCCACTACAAGCCCAAACAAGATTTTATCAAACGTAAAAAGTGAGGTATCTATCCAATGATAAACAAGTAAGCCTGTCACATGTAACGGCAGGAGTTTATCAGTATTAGGGGGGGTCATATAAGAGCGAGCGGTATCACACACAAGATTATTATTCAAGTACCGCTATACTTATCTCCTAGAGATAGATAGTATCCAAAAGCAATAAAATAATTTATTTTCTAAAATAAATGAGTATATATCTATATATACCGTATATATTCAATTAATAGCCCTATATATATATAATTTGTAAAATTTAAGTAAATGCACAAATCTCCCTCCATTTCTTAATAAACAGTTACACTTATTCGATCGATCTATATTACTCTACTGATTATAGTTTCACAGCTATTAGACTTCATTCATAACTTGAGACATAGAACCTATCCAAAGAATATTTAGATAGAAGGTTATTTATAAAACATGCAACCAATGACTTGTTCACTCAGAGCAAACTGCACTACAAGATGCTAATTCGAGCGGTGAGAGACAGAGTATCATGAGAGCACGAGTCCAGCGTTAGAACACATGACACCTGTAGCAAGCGAAAGAAGCTACGCCTGAACATACTATATTAAGTCATTACGGAGTCTAGGTGGACCTTGCGATAGGCCATAAATAGTCGAAAAGGAAACCACACTATTATTATATTTACTATTAGTAAAAAAAAAAAAATGTTTATTGTTATATATAATAACGTTTAGTTTAATTAACTGCTTTTTCCAGTATCAATAAACTCTGATTGATTAGTATAGTAAAATTTTTTGTCAAGATTTCTTCCTATCTATTATAATCCCTCTAAAAACTGCTCCCTCGCCTGGCAATGCCATTCTACAGGTTTCAGTTCTTTTTCTATTCCTCTGCGCTCAAGATTTAGGGGGGGCCAAGTGCCCCCCTGCGACCCCCCTGCCTATCGCCCATGTTATATAATATGATAATATCTCTTCCATATCTATATATTTATATATTATAACTATTCTCTCACTCATATCTATCATCTCTATCTCCTCTTCCTAATCTTATACTACTCTCTATCTCACCTCTATCCTTACTCATATATCTATATATCTCTCTCTATCCCTCTCAGTAATTGACACAATACTCACACTCCCAAGACAATTAATTTACTTCAAGAAGATAACTTTTTGCTCTGCTTTATTTTTTCTCTCTTCCTCTATATTCTCTCTCCTAATTTCTTATATCGCTTTTAAATCCCAATCCAAGACCGAATTATCTTCTTTTTTATCCTTCTCTTCTCCCTCTTTCCAAGGAAATTCCCGTATCTCTCATCTAAACCTGTACTTTAGAACCCAAAAGGTAATAAACAGGTAATCTTCCCATAAGATTTAATTACGGCTCTCTGCATACCTTTATCGTAAATCACTCTCAATAAGACCTTCTTACCTTACTTTTACGATTTTTTTAATAAATTTCAAATTAGACAATTTTCTTAATCAATAAGAATTTCTTTTATCCTATAAGCCTTATAATTCAACTAATATTCCTACCAAATCGTCTTCATTTTTTTTCTAAGCTATTATATACACATCATCTATATTTCAATTTCCTCTTATAGCTCTCCTCCTGCGATAGTTTTATACTCTATTTTATTTCACTCAAAGACCTTATTTCTTTTAAACGTCTCATTTTAAACGCTTACATAACACGACTCTACTGATACTCCTTCCTCAATAAGATAATTAATAACAGGCCGTTAATATCTTTCACATCTCGGTTCTTTGAATTCTACTAAAATTTAACACTAGGAATAAATAATTGCTGGAATGTTTATGCAAATGAAAATTGCAGTGTTATATTAAAACAATATCAACTAATATACTCCCATATTCAGTGTTTTGAAAAATTATTGGGTAATTTTGGTTCTGTGCTAAAATTAATCTATTAAATATTTGGTACCCACTTTGATCTAATATATGTTGGATGGAAATAGGTCAACTCTATTGGTAACCATAGGATGGATTAATGAGCAACAATAATGATGACTAAAAGTCCCAATTGATAAATAATTTCCAATGTTTAAATTATCTGCTACAATGAACAGAATTTAAAATCCGATCTGCAGGAAAGACAAACCGACAGAGACAATATTGTCGATTAATTAGCAAGAGTATTATATTGAAAGCATAATGAATTGATATAATTGATATAATTCATTATTATTACATCTCGATATAATTTGATCCTCACATCCTCTCTCCCTCTCATCTCTTAGTCTAATGAAAATTTCTGCTACGTTACTCTGTACTACAGATTCTTTTATTAATTTGTAAACATAATTCCAGTCCTCTACAACAAGCTAATTTGCAGTGAATACTACATTCGTAATCCATCACATAAACATAAACATTACACATCACTTGTAATCTCCATCACGCTCACTGTACATTGTAATCTCTGCTTACTCTAAATTAAATATACCGTTTACAGCGTAAAAACTTGTCGACTAATATTTAAACTACGAATTCTCTCCCTTAAAAAATGCTCACCTTGCTCGCACATGAAAATCAATCTGCAAGTCGGTAAATTCGTTTGATAGATTCAAACCTAGCTTCTAACCAGAATCTAGCATAGAACCTACAGGACGAATATTAATTCATGTGCTTTCATTTAAAACCTGCCGACAAACTACCATTTCGAAACAATCAATTCTGCAATATACCATATTACCCTAATCTCCATATATTACTTATATATCCTCCTCCTACTCACTCTATAATTCTACTCGCTATACTACTATCCATACTATATATATATACTCTCTATCTATATATATATCTCTTTTTGCTCTCTCTCCTATCATCTATATCTATATCTATAATCATATCTATATATATATATCATATATATATACTCTATATCGTCTCTCCCTCCCTTTTAACAAAATAGCTACACATATTAAATCTAGTTGCAACGGCTCCGGAAGTGTAAAAAATAACTTAAAAAAAAAAACAAATCCACTTAAATATGTCCGATACATTAAACAGCAAAAACTCTTAAGAGACTGAACTTCTACTATCTCAGGATGCCGTTTTCTCATCTGTTTCATCCAAACATCTATGGTACAGCCACACTGGTTTCTTTCGAACCACTAATAATTCTCTTATGCTAAAGATGGTACTATACAAATTCCTGTTTTTAAAACGACAAATTTATACAAACTGTCGCAAATTCAATTTTAACATGTTATATACCATTATCAATTACAAAAAATTTCCCATTTTTCCGCCAAAAATAAAAAATAAATTGAGTTTTAACCTATATATGATATTCTACAATCCCTGTCTATACGTCTATTCGTACTACTATTTTTAATATAGGCAATCTTTTTTTTTAACTTGTTTCTTGCGTAGAGTTGAGTTCTTTACTTTTAAACAGGAAAATAGTTATAACAAAAAGAACAATTTATATATTTAGCTGTTAGAATGTTTACTTCTCTAATTTCCACATTAATAATTTAAAATTTCCAAATTATTGGTAGAATAAAAAACTCTATTTCCTCAAAATTCTACTAAAATATTGTGTATGTTTAATTAACCTTAATTCCTAAATCCTTGAAGTAAATTTGAATACTAATAACTATCATTATGAAGCAAAAAAAAAAAGTGTTTTCCAAACTTTGCCAGTGAAGTCAGTTAGAGTTATGTAAAACTATTAAAATTACTTTTTTTTTCATCACGTTACATGAATATTTAAAAAAATCAACCAACCAAATAATAATCAAGACAGATTCCCTTTTAACTCTATATTTTTTTCACAATGAAAATAATATTAATTCAACTTGAAATAAAATCTTAAAATTTAAAAGTATACGAAAATTCTAACTCTTTTATAGCCAAAAAAACCACCTGATTCATGTTAAGAGAAAAACTTTCCTTCAGCTAGTCTTAAGCATGTATTATTATTCATTATTATTATTATATTATTATTATTCATTATTATTATTATTATTATTATATGTATTATATTATTATTATTATTTATTAATACTTAATTATTATTATTATTATTAATTATTATTATTATTATTATTATTATAATTTTATTATTATTATTATTATTATTATTAATTATTATATTATATTATTTTATTATTATTATTATTATTATTATTAATATTAATTTATTTTTACTATTATTATTATTATTATTATTATTATTATTATTATTATTATTATTATTATTATTATTATTATTATTATTATTATTATTATTATTATTATTATTATTATTATTATTATTATTAATTATTATTGATATTTATTATTTTATTCACTATTAATTTAATCATTATTATATATTTATTTATTATTATTACTATTATTATTATCTATTATTATTATATTATTATTATATCATTATTAATTATGTATTATTATTTATTATTATTATATTATTATTATTATTATTATTTTATTATTATTAATTATTAATTATTATTATTATTATTTTTTATCGTTTTTCTTTACTATCAGTTATTAAATCATTAATTGTTTTTGTTTCTAAGGGTTATAGTATGGAACTGGAAGATGTTGACAGCCACGTAGAAGGAGTTTATACTTGCACGGCCTCAAATGGAATTGGGAGTCCAGCTTCCGCATCAATGACTGTTCAGGTCGAATACCCTCCAGAAATTATTTCTGAACAGGTAGATTTTAATCATATATATATATATATAATATATATATAATAATATATATATATATCATATATAATATTATCATAATATAACTACTATAATAGATATATATATAATATATTAATACTTGTATTAATACCTATTATATATATACTATTCTATATATATATCTCTATATATAATATATAATATATATATATTATAATATAATTATAATCTACTATATATATATTCTTACTATACTATATTAACTATTATCTATCATATATTATATATATATAATACTATCTAATATATATACTATATATACTATATATCTATATATATATATATATACTATATATATATTATATTATATCATATATATATTTATAATCTATATTAATTAATACATATGAATATAGATCTATATATCTATATCTATATGTATCTATTACTCTATATCTATATATATATACTATATATAATATATTCATCTCTTTATAAATACTATATACTATATATATATATATATATATATTACTTGCTTATTATTTTTGAAATGTTTCCTTATGAATCATTTATAGCTGCTCAGCTTTCATTGTATTACTGAAATGCCTTTTATCACGGTACTAATTAATGGTGTATATATAATATGAAATATATATAATATATATTATATATATATCTTATATAATAATATATATATATATACTATATACTATATAGTACTAATAATATATAATATATATACTATTATATTCAATTATATATATACTTATATATATATATACTATATTTATATATATATCTATATATATATATATATATATATATAGTATAATAGTATATATATCTATAAGTATATTATATAAATAATATATATATATATATATATATTACTATATATATAAAGACATATGATCCCCATATACGGTATATTACTATATATATATATATATTTCAGCGTTGTAACGATCTTTTTAGTTATCTTAAAACTTATCGTTTAAAGAACACTAATAATATTTTGCATTTATCTTTAACTAATAATATAAATTAGAAAGATAGAGATAGAGGAATTGAAAACTAATTATTCTGTCGTAGTTCTTATGTTTATAAAATTTTTAAAAATGAATTCCACAAAAAATAAAAAAAAAAAAAAAAAAAAAATCAGAGAATTCATGGAATTTATTATTTGAAATAAAAAAGGTGTACCAAAAAATTTATTTAACGAACAAACCAAATTATCAGAATTAAATAAAATTTTTGTAATGGAAGACTTTTCAGACTGAAATGTGTATGAGTGATGGAATAAGATTAAAAATTAAAACATAAAATGATAAAAGAAAGAACGGAAACAAAACAAAAATAAACATAAAACAATAAAAGGAAAAAAAACTTAAATAAAATAAAAACCTTAGAAACTATAAAACTTTGAAACGAAAAAGAGGTAACGAACTTCCTAAATGAAGCACAAAGAAACATTCCCTCCAAACAGAAATTCCAGAAAAAAAAAAACAGAAACATTTCTTACAGTTAATCACAGTTTAAAATATAAAAAATAGATAAATAAAACTACAAAAGTTTTTGTTCATCTTTTTGTCCATTTGGCAAAAAAAGAAACTTAACTCTCTGTGGCACATATTCAGCTCTTTTCTGTTCTGTTCTTCCTAGAGAATAAGGAAGGATACCTTATAAAATAAAGTATCACTCAAATTTGATGCGAGTACAAAAAGTTAATTTATGGTAAGAAAATAAATGTCACATATATATCATATATATATATATACCTATTATATATATATAAATATATATATATATATATATATATATATATTATAATATATATATATATATATATTTTACTATATATATATTATATATCTAATATATATATCTCCCTTAATATATATATTATATATATATAATTATATACATATAATATATATAGTATAGTATAATATATATTATACTAATATACCATATATATATATATATATATTATATATATATATATATAAATATAAATTATTATAATTATCTATACTATATATATATAATAATTATATATAATATATATATATAGATATATATATCTATATCTAATATATATATATATATATTATATATATAATATATTATATATACTATAATTATATATATACTATATATAATCTTATACTATATTATATATATATATAATATATATAATATATATGATATTGAAAATAAAACCATCTTTCTCCTGCAAATTTTTTGTTGGAAAAAGGAGGTAAAAATTTTCAATGGAGAGGGGAAAACAAAATTTACATTAAACCTACGTTATCAAGCAAAATGTACAAAGCGCTCATGGTGTCAATATGTGTGTTATTTTAAAAACTATGCAAAGTGAAATAAATTATAATAATAATAAAAACAAATTACATTAATTTCACGTTATGATACGTTTAAGTAATTTTAAATTTAAAGATAAAATAAACATTAGATTTAAACATTTTTAAATAATTTAATATAACCTGTTTGAAGCACTTGACCAATTTAATCTTAGCTATTGGTTAAAAAATAAAATAAACCTTCTAAATATATAAATACATAAGTTAAAAAAATTAATACAGTAAATAAAAAAAGGCCTGGCCCCCATATATATGATATATATATATATATATAATATAATAATATATATATATATTATATATAATATATTATATATATATATATAATATAAATAAACTATCTATATATAATATATATATTATATATATCTATATATCTCTATATATAATATTTTTATATACCTATATTAATAATAATATATATATATATATATATATATAATATATATATATATACTTACTATATTACTATTATATATATATACTCTATATATATATTATATATAACTCTATTTATATAATATAATATAATATATATATATATTATCATATATATAAATATATATATATTATATATATAATATATATATCTATATATAATATATATATATATATAATAATATATACATATAATACTATATAATATCTAAATATATATATATAACGTCTAGTATTGTTTTATTTATTATGCTATATATATATATACTCTTATATAATAATATAATATATATATATACTATATATATATATATATTGACTATATATATATATATATATATATACTAAATAACATATAATATATATATATATATATATATATATATATATATATATAATATATTATATATATATATTCTATAATATCTATAATAATATATATTATATATATATATATATGAAAACGCCTGGTAGGATGGCTGTGGGCATGAGAGCTGGTGAACAGGAGGCGAGAGCTACAAATAATGTGGTATATAATAAAGCTGCATGAACTAGGTGCTTCGGAGGAGTGTCGGAGAGATGCCGGGGAAGTGGGGAAGAACAATAATCGTTATGCCGATATATAAGGGAAAAGGAGATCCATCTGGTACTTGGGAAAATTACAGTGGTATATCCCTAAATAGGTCATATCGCACGTACAAGGTATATCAAGAGAAATGTTAGAGAGTAACGGACTGAGACGGAAAGATACGAAGTCCAATGTCTGGGAGAGGAACAGCACGGGTACAGAAAGAATAGAGGGAGCACGGATTACTGATCTTTTACTTTAAACAAGATTGTATAGATACCATAGGGAATTCATATGTTGGGTAATCGCGTGACCTTACGTGGATTTACATAAAGGCTTTGATTTCGGTGTTTAGAGATAGGTTGTGGGGAATGTCTAGAAAGGAGAAATATCGGAGGTTTCGCGAGAAAGATCAAATGTAATAAAAATCTTGTACTATACCCTTCTCTACTTCTCCCCTCCTCTCTCTTGTGTAATGTGCAAGGTGAGGACAGGACATGAAAATGAAAGTGGTTTCAGGCTGCCAGAATTTGGGTGAAGCAGGGGAGTGTGCTATCACCCTTTTTGTTGTTTGCATATTTAAAATTTTAAAAGCGATGAATAAGAACAATGAGATTGGTACATCGTCTTCGCGAGCTCTATCACGCTTTTTGCGAGTGTGAAGAAATGGAGGACTTGTGTGGAGGGATCTAGAAAGTTGGAACACCGCATCGTTCTGCGAGGAGGGCAGTCCCCTGAAAATGAATAAAGCCAAGACGGTGGTTAATGTGAGAGTAAATGAGCATGAGAGACTTGAAAAGTGGTTTATAATTCCACAAGGATGAGACTTCAAAGTGAAAGACATGGATAGTTGAGCGAGTAATAGAGAAAGTGGAAATTTTAAAGAGCGAGTTTCTATGAACAGATGATGTTCTCAGTAATCCAGGATAAATAAAGGTAGATAAATGAGGGGAAGAATAAATACCATTCCGTAAATAGACTGGAGGAAATGCAGAAAGAAGCGTGAAACTTTTTCTATTCTTTGAGGCCGAAAAATTTCGAATGTCTCCCTTGCAAGGCGAAAAGGAAACATTTTTGAAAATGTTTTGGACGCCCAAATTTAATGAAGGTGCGGAAGAGTTGGACGACCACACGAGTTACAATGCTGAGAACGGAGATAGAGGCCCTTTTGAGGTGAATAAAAGACACAGAAGGAGGTAGAGTGAGAAATGAAAACATATGGAGAGAAGAGAGAGAGCAGGGGTTACTGATACACGAGTGACTACAAGTAGATAGATATAGGAGATACAAAATTGTATTAGAGAGATAATGGGCGAAGTTGGGTTAGGAAAGAGGGAGGTCTTGGAGAGCAATGAATGCCCGGGTAGGCAGAATGAAATAGAGGGAGAGAAACCGAGTAAATAGAATGAGGATGAGACAAAGTAAGATGTAACAGTTTGCGGAGAGGAGAGGCTCAAGTCTACTTTTACCTGAACTATCAAAGATGGAGAATGAGAAGATGCGCACTGAAACTTGCAGATAGGGGACTGGAGAATAGAGAAAGAAGAAGTAAAACGCACACTCTGAGAAGACTAATCAAGAATATATAATGTCTCCTAAGGGACTGACGCAAATAATATATATAATAATAAGACATAGATATAAGAGAGAGATGTAACTAGTAATATATATATAGTATATATAATAGTACAAAAATTTAAAACTATATTAAATAATTTGTCAAAAGTCAAATGTTGAAAGAGAACATGTTAGATGATAATACTCAAGAGAAGGTAATAGAAGGGTGAGAATTATGTAGTATGGGTAAGCTTTATAGTAATATAATATTTGAGTATATTAAAAAATTATCTAATATTATATTACTATACTATAAACTTTATTACACATATATTAATATTAGTATTATATTATATATATTAATTATAATAATATATTATATATTTATATTTATATATATTAAATTTAATTAATATTATATTGCTCGAGGCATTCCATTTCCTTGCGAAATAATAAAAAGCGCTAAAGAGCCACTGAATCATATGTTTATATTCTAGAATTAAAAGAGCTTCATATACTTTCACAAAGCATTAATGTAATATATAATTATATATAAGAAAATTGAATATAAAAAATACTAATAATTCATCAAAGAATTGAAATTAAAAATAAATATAACATTTACATGTAAAGGTGACTTTCACCTTGTGACAGTTATCCCTTGAAAACGTATAAAATACTGATAGGATGGATGACAAAAGTGATTGAAGGGTATTTTGGGAGGACTTAGGGAGAAGTAAGGAAATGTTGTTTGAGAAGTGAAAGAATGGATTTTAATAAAGTGTGATTCTAGCTTGTGCTGGTAGGTACTTGTATTGGTGTTTGTGGTTATAGTAAGCTCTAACAATCTTGATAACCAGGTTTGGAAGAGCACATTCGCATCGCCCACTCATGATAGTTTAGAGTTAGTTAAGAGTTGCATATATGTTGTTTCCTGTGCTTGGATGTAATTCCCCTAAGTGTTTGACTAGATTTTATGATATCAAAAACATTATGAACGTATTTTAATTAATATAATTATATATATATAGGGAATTTATATTTTTTATATGGATATTTTTCAATATATTAAAATCATATTCTTTTAAAAAATAAAAATTAAATAATATAAAATTTCAAATCAATGGGCACGATTACATCTACCT
Source organism: Trachelipus rathkii (assembly GCA_015478945.1). Taxonomy (NCBI): domain Eukaryota; kingdom Metazoa; phylum Arthropoda; class Malacostraca; order Isopoda; family Trachelipodidae; genus Trachelipus; species Trachelipus rathkii. The sequence continues at coordinate 133,225 of JABUQX010018498.1, forward strand.
AAATTAATTTCCTGTCTTTGTTATAGATTTCAATTTTTAATCGATATTAAGTTATATAAAATTAATTTAATAATTTAATTCCCATTAAAAAGTTATAGTCCAAATTTTTCTTCTTTTAATAAATAAAAATTCAAATAGCTCTGTAAATTAATATAATTAGGAATATAGGCCTATTATTTTATTAGAAAGTGAATAAATATTTTAATCATATTTGTGTTTTGTTATTTGAATGAGTGAATAAACTTTGATATTCGTAAGTGTATAAGTAAGGAAATGCTTCCTAGATATTGAGATGAAAAATGGTTAAATTATAAACTTGAAAATTTAAATGTAATTTAGTTAGTTGGTTTCTACCATTCCTTTTGATTGAAATTATAGAGCCATTATATACATAGATTCATCTTCCCTCATATCATTTAGTTCTTTTCCCTTACACAACGATATTATAGCATTAGGAATATCTTCATCTTTTATCTCCTCATCAGTAAACTCTGAGAGAGTTTTTCTGGAACATTTTAAGACGTATTCTCGCATTTCATTACTTAAGATATCTAAACCCCAAATATTAAGCTCTTAAATACATATTTCAATATATATTGATAAACTCATTGGTAGACTAGAGTCAGATTATGAATATAGTACCAAAAATATATCCTGTAGTGAATAATCGCGCTTACCCATGTATATCCTCTGATGATCATGACCCATGTATTCATCTATCTTATAATAATATTGCAATTCTTTAACTCTAGTATCCTTAGTCAGTAGCTTCTTCGGAATTATCTTGCAATCTTATGCATTTTTTATATTATTATAGTTAAGTTTTGAACGAAATAAACCTATGACTTTGGACCTTTTTGCCCTCAGTACGAAAACTTTATGGAAGATTGCTTCTCTGAGCAGATAGATGAAGGCTGAAAATCTCTATTAATATACAATCGATAGCTATCACGTCGTATAGGAGAGGTAACACTCTGTAATCTATAAATGAAATCTCTTAAAATTTATTTATGGTATATATGTTCAGTGTGTAGTGCGAAACAATAAAAGTTATATTCTATGATGGGTGCCAACAAGGGCCTGTCTTCCATACTGAAGCATCGAGAGAGGTTTCACTCTCTACACTTGAGCACACATAATATCACTAGTCTGTGTAGCACTAGTCCCTGCCACATTTGTTGTCCTAATTGGTAGCTTGTTTTTGCCCATTAGGGTCGACTTAAAAAGCCACACAAGAACACAATAGGTTCAAAATAGGACATTAGTTTGAGAAACACCTATATTGAAAGAATCTCCATTTATCAGTATGTAAGGCCACCATGTTTGGACATCGGATTCAGATATGCTTCTCGCGAGATGATATAGTCTTTCATTAGAGGTACACACATTATGCAAATATATGCTTATTACATCCACTGAGAGGGACTAGCCTGTTGTTGCGCGTATGTTGATATTTAACTGTACAAATCGAATAGAGCCAGTATTGTAGAGTGGAATAGATCATTACAAGTGAGATTTTAGTTAGACACGAACCGAGGAAACAAGACTAAGCATTTAGCTGTGACACATGAGTAACACGAGAAGACCAGAAAAGTAAAGTAGAGAGGGTGCCATACTGAGCATAGTGATATCCAGGACATATTGACCTATCAGTGTCTCTGATAACTATATTAACCTGATCATATTACTTGTGGCATAAAGTCAAGCTCAGTTGTTGACGTGGCTCAAAGTAGAAAGAAGAGAACAGAAAGAGATCTATGAGAAAACAAAAGAGAGATGGATGGAGCACGCTTAGATCTCAGAGTACTTATGAGCGAGACTTCAAACTTTGAGACACTATGTAAATAACATTCCAGACACTACTTGAGTCTCGACGTCAAAAGCTCGGAATTGGACATTGTGATGTGAGACCAAAATCTCTGATCAAGTGGTTGGAAGTAGTATCTATTTTGTATGAGCACGAAAAAGATAAGTGGACAGAACATGACATACCAGAGACACGACCGAGAACCTAACACACTATACTTCCAACGATGCAAGACGAACTGGCAATTAGAGCGTATCGTACTCAGTATCTAGCTGTTATGTTATATATCTGAGCGAGAGATGCACTGTCACACATCAGACTGCACTGAGGACGGACACACATGGGTATAGAACGGGAGAGGCGAACTCAGCGAAAAGGATAGTGTTATGCGACCGCTTATTTGCCGGAAAAAAAGCAAGCTTAGGGCTCAAATCGACGGATAGAAATGTCTGGATATTATAATAAGCCATTCAAGGCAGTCATATATTTTGCCCAGCTAGAAGAGTCCACGATTATGAGGTAGGAGTTCGATATAACATGAGAAACAAGAAGAAACATAATTGCCTAGGATGAGTATGATCTAGAATTTGCCTTCACCAAATCGTAGCATTGCCGAATTTCATTGAGCTCAAATATTATACCCTCATTGAATACTAACACTGCGAAGATAAAGATATAATATAATCAAATATTTAAATATATTTATTATTACTCACATTGTTATAAAAAATAATATATACATAGTAATTCAAACATTCTCTATTTAAAGTTTCCAATAGCTAATCAAAAATTCAGAACATAGCAAAAACTATATATTATATTAATTAATTAATATATTAATATAATATATTATAATAAAACAATTACCATCATATAGGAATATATGCTTTATTATGAAACGTTTTCTAATTTATACTTCTGTCTATAATAAATGTGGACAGTTATCATTAACGTGACCTACACACGTGAACGTAAGTAGAGCTATCGATTCATAAATAAAAATAATTTCCTACCTGCTTCCTTCCGACATTTAATAGAATGTTCTAGAAGGGTCAGAGAATAATGAATTTTTTTATTTATTGTTATATTATTTTTTTTGAATTATTATTTTTTTGGCTATGCATTGCGCTGCAATATTGATTTCTTATACCAGAGCAATGACAGCGTCCTTGGATACCGTGACATAGAATGTCAATACTATAAACTTTGCGTTGAAACAGATAGTACCTATATCTGACAATGGTTGTATTCTGCACTCACTGAATATAATTATCTATAATATATATATATACGTAAATGAGTTAAGGTAGGTGAGTTATCGAGTCACGAGGGGAACACAGGGGGGGTATAACCGTTTTTCACGATATACCTCATATATACCGTAATAAGGGGAATGAGGGCGTGAGGAACTACCCACTGCGACTAATAAAACCTATACATAAATACACAAATAGAGCGGTAGGGGGTATTCTCGAGGAGACTTCTGTAAACGCTACAATCTTGGAGGGGTATTAGAGTATAATAGGGTAACACTTATGCTTAGCCTATAAGGGCCGTACAATATGCCTACTCGAGACAGGTCCCGCAAAGACCACGTATCCCATAGCGTACTTTGTTTGCACTCCTTAAAGTTGCGCCATGCCGCTTGTGTTTGCCTGGCTAGAAAAAAAATCATTAAATTGGAGCTCAGCCGCTTTTATAAAACGAGAGTCCTCACATCATCATTCAAGTGTATACTATATCTTTTCCTTATACTAATAAATATTTTACCAGTATAGGATCCAAATAATAATGTAATTCCTTTTCGCTGGTATAGTACTAATTTAGTTAAGTATTTAGTAAAGATATATAATATGTAATTATTTTATTTTTTATTCAATTATATTATCGAAATCACTACTCACTAAAGATATAATAACGTAATCTATTATATTATATTAGTATTCATAATATCAAATCAATCAGTCTATTACCATGATTGAATAATTTAAAATTATTACTTTTTGATTACGTAAGTCTTATACTAATTTGTCACGTTTGAAAGTATAGTTATAAAAGTATATATAATTATAATACTTATTTAATACTATATATTATAATATATATATAATATATAATATAATATATTAATATATAATATAATATAATATTATATATTAATAATATATATATATATTAATACTATATAATTAATTAATATTAATATTATTATATATATATAATATATAATATATAATATACCTTTTTTATGAGTACACCAATCTCAATTATACCCGATTAGGTGTGTGACCTGTCTAGTTATGCTTACTTCACTTCAGATAATCTCTACACATACATCCATCTAGTCTTATTCAATAATGTTCGTTAAATTCAACCCTCTACTCCTTACTATATATCGTACTTGCCCATCTTCCTGAGTTGAGTATATATAGCCTCCGTCAACAGATTTACACATCCATCTCTTCCTCGGTGTCACCACTGGTCCTCAGCCACTATGCTAGTCTCTAGAAGCCACAATCTTTCATCGGCACAAATCTCGCAAACACAACCCTGTTCTTCCCATTCTTTTTAGAACATCTGCCAAACCATCTTAACTGGTTTCTCTCTCCTAGCATTTTGAAAAACAGGTTCCTCACCAGCGTACGCATCAGCTACATATATGTTGCAGAACTATTACGATCACCACTATAATATCTAATGACATCCTCTCTTTATATCCCCATAAGACATATTTCGCTTTTTTGTAACCGAGTAATACAATATCACAGACACATATACAGATGCCATACAAGAGACATATATTTGGTGCTCACGAGAGTGATTAAGTATATATGAATATTTTAACTTGCATAAAGTTAAATGGTGAGTACCCCTTCGTATTCCTCCAACGAGCAACGGATTATATAACATTTCTTTGATCTCACTCTTACTGTGAGACATCTCCCTATTTGGACAATAGCTTTCGAGAAGCAATCAGTCATGCATGTCGTTCGTGTCTGCGGAGATCATCAAAAATGCCACGCACCAGAAATATCGTATATATATATATGTTGCGCGAGTTGCTTTAATGCTTGTGTACGTTCTATTTTCATAGAAGTTTTTAAAAACTGAACTAAAGAATATATTCTAGAGCTGGTACTTATATATATATATAAAGGGGATTATAGAGTATGTGAGGAGTATTGTATTATATATATAAATAAGTATATAGGAGTTGTAAAGGGAGTGTTTATAGTAGGAGTGAGAGTAGGTAGTATTGGGAAGATACTATATAATAGTAAGGTAGATATTGTTATGGGTAGTTATAGGTTATATAAAGGGAAGCGTTATTGGGTAGAGTGATTATATATTACGATTGAATTAAAAGAATAAACTGAGATTATATATTTGAGTCAGTTTGAAAAAAGTAATTATACTAATCTATGAGAAATTGATAAATATTATATAAATTAAATATATACTATATATTATAATAATAATATATAATAATATATATATATATTATTAATATTATAATATATATAATATATATATATTTATATATATATATAATATATATAATATATTAATATAATTAATTATAATATATATTATAATTAATAAATATATAATATCTATATTAATATTAATATATATATTAATATATATAATATATATTAATAATGTAATATAATATAATTAATCTATATATATATATATATTATAATAATATATTAATATAATATATATATTATATATTAATTATATAATATGCACATTAACCTGTGTATGAATCCAGAATGATATATTATGAACTAATATTTCACTATTTGGATCAGATTCCTTCTAAGGGGCTTCATTTTAACCTAAATACAAATTCAATGTTACATTATTATATCAATCCATAAATTTATTTCCTGACTTAGAAAAAATTATACTATATATAATATATATTATATATATAGAGTAGAGTAAGTCATTAGATAATATATCAAGATTGGGGTCAAGAGAGATGAGGATAAGAAGACGTAGACAAAAGAGAGTAACTAGAGTAAATAATGTTATATAGATATGAAATGAGAGAGTAGGTATATATAGATGAACTATTAATAAAGAGCGAAAGAGAGAAGTAATAAGAATGAGAGAGAGAGATGAATATAAATATAGGAGCTAGTCACCAAGTAGTAATAAGTAGTATAAGAAGCACTATATCGCCTTAAGAATAAATTATACTATACGAGAGGTACTCACAGTTTCACGAGACATGGTTTATTACTGAACGGAATGTGAGCTATTCTCTATTAACTCAAGCTTCGTCTCACTCAGACGCACTCAGGACGTTAAATTGAAGTAGATATATTAATCAATATTAATATATTAGGTAGCTAGTATGCTTTTAGCTACTTATAATAGGGTATAAAAAACTTATCCCGTACAATCACGCTGAGATATATATATATATACTATATATAATATTAATAAATAATTATATTATATATATAATATATAATAATATAAATAATATTAATATATATAATTATATTAATTATTAATAATATATATATATATAATATATGATTATATTATTAATATATAATATATATATATAATTTATAATTATAATAATATGTTATAATATAATATAAAATATATACATATATATATAATATATAATATATTAATATAAATTCAGTATATATATATAATATATAATATATAATATATAATATATATTAATATTAATATAGTAACGTATTATGGTATAATACACCTGTGTATAATCATAATATGAACCTTTAATATATCCTTTGTATTATACTATATAGTGAGTATATATACTCAACTAACTATAGATCAAATATTATCGTTATATATATATAGTATGAGGATATTATATCCAAGTAAGTAACTACTATATGTAAGAACATAGTATCTTATAATATTAATAATATTTTATAATATTTATATATATAAATTAAATATATTATATATATATATATATATATATATATTATATATATATATATATATATATATAATATATATATTAATACTAATATATATAATATATATATATTATATTATATTAAAAATATCATATATAATTAATATATATATATATTATATATATATATATATATATATAATATACTTATATATATTTTATATATATATATAATAATATAAATATATTATATATATATAATATATATATATATTAATACTATTATTATAATATATATTAAATTATTTAAACTTATAATCTTTTTACTATATTTTTCTTCTTTTTATTATAATTATATTATACTTATTAAATTATTAATATATATATAATATACGATAGATAATATATTATCTATCACTTTCTACTTTAATACTTTATCTATAATAATCATCTTCTTATTTCTTCTTCATATTTTATATCCGTTATAAATTATATACTTTTTTAAAAAATATCTTACTTGAACTCTTTTACTATATTTAAATATATATACACTTGACGGCATCCTCTATAACTTCTTTTATATATATACTATCTGTTATTAGTATCTTACTGATATCCTATTAATTATCTTGTTACTTATATAATATACATTTCTATCTATTCTATGTATATATAAATATTCTATAGATACTATTAGTTAAGTTGGCCCCCTAATTTAGAACTACTGCCAGTTATTATTAAAGCATTAAATCGCAGTTTAAGGAACGAAAGCGCCATGCAATTGGATATTTGAAAATCGTAAATTTAATATTTTTCTTAACCAAATTTTAGTTTCTCCACTAATTGATTCCTTCCTATCTTACCAACAAGGCCCTCCTAATTGTACATATATAATATATATATATATATAATATATATAGAGAAGAGATTATATATTATATATATATATAATATATATATATATTAATATATATATATATACATATTATATATATATATATAAATATATATATATATATATATTATATATATATTATATATATTATAATATATATATATATATATATATATTATATATATATAGAGCAGAGAGAGAGAGAGAGAGAGAGAGAGAGAGAGAGAGAGGCTGTTTCTTAACCTAGGAATGTACACAAGGAGCAAATAATAAAGATATTTTAATTAGCCGATCTACTTGCTCTAATGTTATGTCCGATGCATGTATTGAAAATGTTGAGGTCGTTTCAAAAATTTGGAAGGAGAATAAAGGAAGAAAAGGAAACTAATGGAAACCCTGGAACATTCAGTAGTAAATGGTTCGAATGGTTCATTCATTGTTAATGTTGCTGATGAGACTTGAGATCCAGCAAAGGAAAAAAATAGAAAAGGTCGTCAAAAGATGTTGAAGACCTTAATCATTGATGAAGCAGCCCAGGATTCTGATATAGAAATTCCGGAAAAGAAAAATATGAAATACAGTGAAGAAGAAATGGAAGCTAAAAATATCATCACTACTCTTGAGATTTCATTAAATGAAAGCTTATTAGGTCAGTCTTCTAAGATAAAGAAAAAAGAAAAAGAAAAAGAAAAAGAAGAAACAGGAAGAAAAGGAAGATGTAGAAGAAACTTCTGAAAATCAGTTTGTTAATGCAGATTCTTCGATGAACATTGATCAAGATGAAAAGGTTTCTAAGAAGAAGAATGAAAGGAAGTCAAAGTATATTGGAGAAGACAGAAATATTTTTAGTTATTTTTATTATTGTTTTCCGTCCCTTCCTTGAGTATAGTGTAGATCCTTGAATAGTGCCCTGCACGTCAGTGTAGACAATCAGTAATACAATTTATAACAATAAATTTTCTTTAAAATCCTGTTGTTTTAATAGTATTAGTTATTAGTAATTTTTAATTAATAACATTCTTTATTGAAGATTAAAATGCTCCAAGTTTTACATCCATAATTTCAAAGAAGTTTGTCGATAGTCAGCTTTAATCAGCTGTATTCATCTCGTCTCGCTCATTCTCCTCACAAGGTCGTCATGCCTCAGGTCGCATATTCTCTCTCTCGTCTCTCTCTTCTACTCATCCTCTCTTCATTCCTCTATCTGGGATTGTCCATCATCTCTCGCTCTCTCTCTCTCTCTCTCTCTCTCCTTTGCATTTTCCGATTTTATTAATGGTTTGTGAAAGAATTCCCTATTGAGGACAAAAAATAATAAAAAATTTGCCATACTGTACATATTGAAACACTTTAAAGACAACTCATTAATAACTCATGATCTTTTTATTAAAAATATAGTAAAAATATTTCATTGGCAAGCGCTGTTTACTTTTATGTAATAAATTTTTTAGAAAATTTTAGTCAACCAGTTAAATATTGCCCTGCATTCAAACTGAAATTGCATGATGCATGTAGCCCGAATCACCAAAGCACACAGCATGCCATTTAGTTATGAGCATTTGAAGATAAAAACTAGAGCTCTTTACTTGAGGCACATTTTCTAAGTACTGATAAAAGAATTCAATACTATATAAAGGACAGAACATTGCAGTGTGCAATCACGATGCATGTTCCAAGTATCACGCAATTTCAGCTGGGAAAAGTAGGCTAAAGTATTTTTAATTGTTTGAATGGATACTGAAGAATACAAAGATTAGCATAAACGTTTATTTTATGAAACAAAAATACAGTTAATTAACTCTGTTTAACAGGAAACAATGTCTAACTCCACTAGACTAAACACCACACACACAGCAGCCACACACACCACACACACACGACACACAGCACCTACACACACACATATGTATATTATATTGTTAATATTCAAATGAAACGTATAATATATACCTACTATAAGATATATATACTATACCTTACCTCAAGTATATATATATATAGTGATTAGTAGCGTGAGTGAGAATAAACTTATACTATTATAAGGATTATTAGAGTTTATAGTAGAATATAATGAGTATAGAATATATTATTATAGAACGATAATATCATAGTATATTCTCATATCTCAATACCTATATATACCTATATATATATAGAGAGAGAGAGAGAGTCGAGAGAGAGAGAGACATAAACAGAAGGCGATTTTTTCTCTTTGAAAGAAGTCGCATATTCCATAGTCCTTTCTGTCAGGCGAAAACTGACAAACCTTTGTTTAATTATTTCTACATGTTCTTGTAATTTAGAGATCAGGGACGCTGCCTACAGGAATTACTTCATCGCGCAAGTTTCAAAAATCTATGAAATCTTAAATATTTCGTAGGCTTAAATTTTTGAAAAATTTATTATTTCCGTGACAAACTATAAACATCTGCTGCTTCCTAAAACAAAAGTGAACATTCGCTCAAATTTTTGTCGCGTAATTCCCTTTAGATGATCCATGAGTTACTTCCATCTTTTTACATCCCATTTAATTTCGTTTATGCTTATTATTGTAGTTTCTTCTAAAGATGTTATTTTCTCTCTCCTGAAGCTTAACACTAAGAGCATTGGTTCTGATAGTATCCATCTTGAAGTTCTTAAAACCTTTGTATCTGAACTTGAATCATGCTTTGAAACACCGTTTTGTTTTGGCTTTTCGAATTGAGATTTTCGTCCCTCTATCAATATGGACGTTTCTTCAAATCTTATCTCTGATCGCCAGCATAGTTTTCGCAAGGAAGCACTAGTACTGATAATCTTTGTTTTTTTCTTTGTACTAAACATTTATATGGGTACGTAAGGAACACTGTTCTGATAATCTTTTCTTTCTTCTAACTTATATTGGTACTTGGTACTCCTGATTTTTTCGCACCGCACCGCACTACACCGCACCGCACCGCACTAGGTGGTTGAAATTTTCATGCGCACCGCACTACACCCGGTGCATCTGCAATCTTAATTGGTACTCTGCTCTTCTTTTTAGGGAATCTTTTCCTTTAGTATTAAACATATCGATAGCCTTCGGTAGAGTTTGGAGCAAATTTTGATTTCCAAACTTTCCTCTTTCAGTATTGTTCATTTTCATTGTAATTTCTCTGATTTCATCATTTCCAGTGGTTTTATAGCAGTCTTCCAAGCCGGATTCATTTCATCCTTTAAACCTATTAATTATCGTTTTCTTCAAGGTGCTGCTTTATCTAAACTCTATTTCCACTTTTCATCAATGACCTTTCTGTCTCTTCCTAATCTATCAGTACTTACATTGACAATTTCATTCTTTCATACTCCTTTCAATCTGAGAGACGTCCGACTCAACCTCAAGTAACCTTTGCTAAAGGAACTGTTTTGAAGTAGCTGACCTTTGATCTTTCTCAAATTTTTAATTGGGTGAAGAGAAAACATGATGTTTTTATTGCATCCGAAACCCAGTTCCTTAACCTGTGTATCCTGCAGATTTTTACATGCAGCAATACCATCTTCATTAAAAATACACACACAAAAGAAGCCTTTTACTTTTCCTAAAATTCTTAGTATTTCCTATTCCCCTGACCTTTCTTGAAGAATCACATTATTTCTTTCACTAAGCAAGCTTCGAAGAGGTTGGGTGATAAAAGGCGTCTTCAGAATTTCTTCACACAACCTCTCTTAGTTGCTTTTTATAAGGGGGTTGTTCGTTCTTGTATTAAAAATGCATCACATATTTGGGAAATTTTATTTATGTTTTCGCCTAATTAACTCTTCTACTCTCCCTGACTCTCATGGTTCCTTTGTCGAACTCTCCGACCCCATACTAAACACCTATGCTCATTCTCATATGTGCATCACTTTACACTTCATTCTTTCTTTTTACTCATCTTCTTATGGATTCTAAATACTTTGAAAGAGCTCAGGGAAGATGTCAAATGTATCAAGACACTTTGAAGGAGATTAGAGAAGGTATCAAAATCTAGTTCATTAATATGGTCCTCTGCCTTAACCCTCTCAAAGAAGATTTAAATTATATAATATATATAATATATCATATATATAATATATATAATATAATATATATATATAATATATATATTATATAATATATATATATATATATATATAATATATATTTATATAT
>JABUQX010018498.1:152500-162500 GCA_015478945.1 Trachelipus rathkii
ATATATATATATAAATATATATATATATATATATATATATATATATATATATATAATATATATATATATATATATATATATATATTAAATATATAATATATTAAATATTATGCTCAAAAGAAATAAATAAAATATCAACATAAATACTCTACCAATATATTCATATAAATTTTTGCCCATACATTTATATATATATATATAAAACATACATACAAATATATGTTCAACAATATATATGAATAAACAAAATATATTAACAAAAATATATGGAACAAACTGACTTTGTAAATGATATAAAATATTTACTTGTAAATTAAACGTTTTTGACAATTATTATAGGCATCGATTTATCAGTGTGAACAAATGAATGCAGTCACAGCTGGTCAGAATCAGCTGTTGTCTTAAAGCAAAAGAGTTGCCAACTAGGAATTTAACAAATCTTAATTTCAAATAAATAAAATATGACTTCAGTAGTTATTCGTATATAAAATAATGTAACTTTAATCATTAAACACTTTATGTTTGTTAACTCAAAAGAATCTTTACCATGTTACAAAAAAAATACACATTAATAATAACTACCCTTACCTGCTAGTGATATATTGCAACACCGCAGACAAAATGCATTTGAGAATCGCTTTAACAGACGACACTATTATAATGGCAATGCAAAGATTATATTTACACAAATAAACACAATTATATTTAAAACACAGCTTAAAACAATATTGGCTTTATAAAAAAATAAGCCACGAGATTTCCACATTGAAAATTACAATACCTTATTGCATTTAAAAACATTAACACAATTACTTTATAATCAAATATAAAATAAGGCACCTCCACGATTTACAAGACTATGCACACTAAAATAATAATAACATCGATCAGACAGAGCAACAGGCGCAGTACCAACTGTAAACACCTTGATTGACGACAAATGAAAGCAAAAAGATCAAAAATATTCATAAATTTACTATTTATACAAATCTTTGCCAACCAGTTTACATCTGACCATCCAATCACATCTCTTAAAATAATAAATAAAATGATGTATCCACTTATTAGTTATTTTAGTAAAGCAAATATATATTACACATTCAGCAGGACCGAAAATTGGTATTTCTTTACAATCGAAACTTTGTTCGCAAGAAATCTCAATTTTCCTCTAAAATCAAAACATAAAAGCCAAATGAATTTATACATTGTGCGCTCCACACTATACAAAATTAAATATTATTTCATACATATAATAATGCGCAGTAACCTTATAACAGTTAAACAAAAAATAAAAAATAATAATAATAATAATAATAATAATAATAATAATAATAATAATAATAATAATAATAGTATTATTATTATTATCACAGACTTGTGAACGACGACCAATCAAAACTTAGGTTCCAAAAGTAAGTCTTGGAAACCAAGTTTCTATTGGCTGTCGTTTACGCATGAAATGCAAACATATTTACAAATTTCTTTTGATGAGCCGCTGCAATCATACATCGTATACATAGAACATGAAAGAGAAATAGCAATGACAATGTTGGCCATTGCTTTACAATACATAAATGAGGCAAAGTTATGTATTACGTGTATTATTGCATTACATCTTTGGCCCACCCTTTGAAGCAAATGGGTACATTTTGCTTTATGTACACGTGATCAAAACATTGGTCTCATTTATTCAGTGCTTCTTCTTCGGTAGCGACTTCTGATAATGGACCAGATATGTTGTCGGCATATGATCTGCTTAGGTAGTCTGCTATAACATTATCTTTCCCACTTATGTGGTTCAAGATAAATCTGAATCTTTGTAAATATAGAGACCACCTCATTATTCTATTATTCTCATACCTCTTCTTATTCATAGCCGTCAGCGGTCTATGGTCAGATTGGAGGATAAACTCCTTCCCGTAGAGGTATGGCTCGAATTTTCTAATGCCCATTATGATCGCTAACGCTTCCTTCTCCAAAGTTGAGTATCTTTGTTGTGTCACAGACAACTTTTTACTCCCGTAAGCGATCGGGTGGAGGATTCCTCCATCTTCTTGTAAAAGGACGTATCCTAATGAAGTGCCAGATGCATCCACTTGTAGTGTGAACGTCTTCTCCAGCTCTGGCATCTTCAATATGGGCTTCGAGCTCAAAGCTTCTTTTAATGTCTCAAATGCCTGTTGGTGTTTGGGCTCCCACCTGACTTTTGTTGGCTCTCCTTTCTTTGTTAAGTCGGTCAATGGCGCTGCAATCTGTGCATAATTTTTCACAAAATCCTGGTAATAACCAGTGAGCCCTAAGAAAGACCTCACTTGTTTCTTGTTCTTAGGCGGCTCTGTTTTCTTAATTTTGACCACATTATCCTCATGTAAACCCTTAGTGCCATTGCCAATAAAGTGGCCCAAAAACTCAACACTCGACGAAGCGAACTCACACTTCGTCGGCCTGATGGTAAATCCCTCCTCCTGAAGTCTTTGAAGAACAGTCTTAATCGTGATCATATGCTCGCGCCAGGTCTGGGAATGGACGATGATATCGTCGATATAAAAATCGACATCGTTGATTCCATCCAGTATCCTGCGCATCGATCTAACAAGCGTGGCTCCGGCATTAACCATACCGAATGGCAGCTTGAGATAATGGAAGTGTCCGTCCTCGGTTGAAAAACCGGTTTTGTAGCAATCTTCAGGCCTTATTTTTATCTGCCAGTAGCCTTTGGCCAAGTCAAGTTTTGTGTAAAACTTGTCTTTTGCAAACTTGGTAAATAAGGTCTGAGTTGTTGTCATGGGCTCAGGATCAAAGACCGTGATCCTATTCAGGGCCCTGTAGTCCGAACACACTCTCTTACTCCCGTCCTTTTTCTGGACAACTACGACAGGTGCAGAATACGGCGACGTGGAGGGAACGATGATGCCCATTCTGATCATCTTATCTGTTTCCTTTTTAAGCTCCGTTCGCGTCGTAAAAGGTAGTTTGTACGGCTTCAGCCTGATGGGGGTGTCGTCGATAAGGTCTATCGCATGATAGTGGTTTTTGGCGGTGCCAGGCACATCAGTAAAAATCCCTTCATGCTTCTTCAAGATTTCCATTAATTCTTTCTTCATATCATCAGTTATGTCTGCGCTGATTTTGGTGTCAGACAATCCCTCTTTTCGTACCATTGTGGGATCCATTTCCACTAGAGTAATATTTTCTTCATTCTCAGTGTCAAGGATCACTGCTGAAGCACCTATATTCGCTGGATGTTGACACACTTCTTCTTCCGCTTCTTCACTTTCCTCTCTCGCAATGTACTTCTTCAGCAGGTTGATGTGATAGGTCTTAATCACATCATCCACTTTGATCTTGTAATTGTCCTTACCGTATGACTCCACCACTCTATGTGGCCCGCCCCATCTCATCAACATCTTGTTGCTCGAGGTCGGTAACAGAACAAGAGCTAGATCTCCTACTTCCAATTTTCTGGCTTTTGCACTCTTGTCATAGTATCTTTTCTGGGAAATTTGGGCCTTTGCTAAATTCTCTCTGGCCAACTTCAGAGTTTCATTTAATCTTTCCTGCAAGTCGAAAACATATCTATATGTTGACCTTGCCTCTTCAGGGTTAATGTCACCCGCCCAAATTTCATGTAAAATTTGCATTGGACCTCTCACAGTCCTACCATACAGGAGTTCGAATGGGGAGAACCCTGTGGAGTCCTGTGGAGCCTCCCTGTATGCAAATAATAGTGGCTCAATGAACTTGTGCCACTTTCTCACTTGTTCACTGCACATTCTCTTGAGCATTCTCTTAAGAGTTCCGTTGAACTTTTCTGTAACGCCTTGACTCATTGGATGATAAATGCTAGAAAATTTCTGCTTGATGTTCAACATCTTCGTTACATCTCTCATTAAATCCGATGTAAATTGTCTGCCATTGTCACTGAGGATTTCTTTCGGCACACCCAACCTCGTGAAAATTGACACCAAACTATCCGTCACCTTCTGGGCAGTAATGCTCTTTAACGGTACAGCATCAGGATAGCGCGTGGCGGCATCCACAAGTGTCAGGACATACTGGTGTCCTTCTGAAGATGGTGGTGAGATTGGCCCGATCAGGTCGATGACCACCCTTTGAAATGGTTCTTCAATGATGGGCATTGGGCACAGAGGTATCCTTTTCACTGAACCTTTCGGGCACGTTCTCTGGCATATATCGCACGAGTAGCAGTGCTTAGTTACGTCCGAATATATGTTCGGCCAGAAGAACTGCTGGGTAATTTTACCCATAGTTTTCTTTACCCCCTGATGGCCACCGAAGACTTCGTCGTGTGCCATCTTCATGACTTTACTTCTGTACTCTTTCGGTACGACCAGAGTATACCTTTCCTGTTGGTTCTCTAACACTCTTTTAAATAACACCCCATTCTTTACCTCATACTTGTTTTCTCCTTTTTCCACTGACCTCCATACCCTCTGTAGAGTGACGTCATCTTTCTGTCTACTTTTAAAAGTCTCCCGATCGTTAATCAATTCTTGAACTTCATCACCATGGGTTATATCCCCTTCACCCACAGCTACAACACCCTTTTCTCCAGAACTTTGCGTGTGACTGTCTATGTCACCTCTCACCATCTCGTCATCTTCATCAGCACGATCTGTTACACCAGATGACTTCGTGCTCTCTACCATCGATGTTTCCTGAACATCTATCATTCTCGTGTCTTTTTCAACATCATTTAATAGATCTTTGGGGGTTTTCACTTCATCTTCCTGTAACGTTCTCATTTTCAGGTGAACATTTGCACCCAGTCATCACACTTAGTGATGGTTCCATGGTTGGCGCGACATCTTTATTACAGATGTCAAACGATTGTGGCACTGACAGTTTCCCTCTGTAAGACTCACTCATCTCCCAACTTGCCATTCCAAATTTCATGCATTGTTAGGTTAGGTCTATCTTGTAACCTCTTCGCACTCTCAGCGATTGGGGACCACGTCCTACTACTAATGTTATGCGACGACCCTACATACGAGGGCCCCGACACACGGTTGGACTCCCAAGCGAGATAGGCTGACTTAAGGTCAATGCTCCTTCTGACATTCCCGATTACAAAATCATAAACAACCCGGCAAATACTAGCCCGGTTGTTCTCCCACATACATAAGGGTATCCACATCAATACTTGCAAGTGGAGCTTCGATACTTACCGTACCAACAAACGATCTCATGTTGTTTCCAAACATAAACCTTCTTCGGCACAACTTCTCCCGCACAACCCACTACATTACCCCGGTTATCTCGGAGGTTTTGCTTTAAGCCTCACCGTCCCATACGTTACAGGTAGGTGTGACGTTTCGTCCATTTTCCACCTTTTTAAACTCATCCAGGAGTTTCGGCTCTTCACCTGAGTAGTTCAGGGCTTCGCCGCCGTTACCAGAGACTCCGGACGCTCCCGTGCTCTTTTTGTTTCTTCTTTTTGTCTCCCTGAGTTATTCTGTCCCCTACTACTATTGTTGAAATAAGGAGGGGCTCGACAATCCCTTGAGAGATGCCCTCTCCTTTGACACCTAAAGCACGTGGGCGCTTCTCTCGGCTCACTGCTACTGCGACGATAGTTCTGTCTGTCGCCGCTTCCACCTCCGATCCTGCTTTCATTATTAGTTGCTCGCGGTGCATGTTGATTGCTACCTTTCTGGATTACCGCTTGTGGAGTAACCATTGCCTTTTGATCTATAATTATTATTATTATGTGTGCTTTTCTCAACGTGATTGTGATTTCGTGTGTGACTATTAGCTGTGAATCTCAGACGATGCGCTTCCATGTATCCTTCGGAACAAGTTATTATTTCTTCCGGTGCTTTCTTTTTCGACTCCCTTAAGTAAGTTGGCGAGTTCCTTTGGAACCGTATTCAAAACTTGTCACCGAGAAAAAAATTCGATAATATCATTCAGGTGCAGTGTACATCGCTGCTGTTAACCACTTTAAGAGCCAATAATTTCTCTGTAAAATTAAACTCTTAGGATTATCATTCTTCCGTAGGAAGTTATAGCTTTACTTTGTAAAGTACCACTTCTTGATGGCCCATATCTTCTCCTCCAATAAAGCACTTTTCAAACCTCGTTAAGCTCTTTATTCTCTTCAACAGTATCTTATTATTTATACACTGACAGTTTGCTTGTTATGGAACCTCCTTAAAATTTGATCGCTCGCTTCCATAAGGGAATATCATTCGCCTCTGCTGCTTCTCAAAACATTATAGATATTCTTCAATAATCGTTTTCTTCTCGTCGAAGAAAGGAAGCTTCAACTTCGGATACTTATTAGCATGGGAAGCATTATGGCTGCTCTGAGCATTCTGTGATGCTATCACTGCGTCATGTTGCCGCTGTTTTTCTTCAGCATCAAGCTTCATCTGAAGCATCCTTTCTTCTGCTTCTCTTGCATCTTCTCGCCTCTAATTAGGCTTTTCTGCCTCCAATCTACTCTTTGCGCTTCTGCTCGATTTTGGCTTCTCTACTCCCGCTTCAGCCTCAAGCTTAGCTTTCTCTCTTTCAGCTTCAAGCTTAGCTTTCTCCCTTCGCTCTTCTGCCTCAAGCGCTAACTTCTTCTCCTCTAAAGCTAACTTTTGTTGTTCGAGCGCAGCTTCTTGAGCCGCTCGGTCTTTTAGTAAGGCAGTGATTTCCTTCACACCTAAACCTCCCGACTTCCACATCTCCATAAGCTCAGCACTAGGTGTAGCCATAGTTATATTTGTTATAGACGAAACAAATTACAAAATATATCGTTCACTAACAGAGTCACTTTCAACGCACGAATCACAATCCCGTTTTCTACCAAAATTTTCGAAATTTAGCTTTCACTGATAGCTCTATGAAAACAAATTTCTAACCGCAAAATTACTAATGTATATATATATATATATATATATAATAATTAATATATATATATTAATATTATATATATATATATTTATATTATATATATATATATATATATATATATATACTAAGTTTACCACAATCTGCAATAAAATTTAACAAAATCTTACGGGGAACCAGTGTTTTCCCTACAGAACTCCAACAGAGGAAAATTGTGAATTCCGGGAAACCACTATTTCGCTCCGCTTAATTTTGCAAACTTTAATGCTTATCAAAACAATATTAATAAATATATATATATATATATTTTTATATATATATATATATATTTATAAGAGCATAATATATAAATTACCAAAATAAACAATATTAATAAATATATATATATATATTTTTATATATATATATATTTATAAGAGCATAATATAAAAAAAATTACTAAAATTAAACCAGTGTTTCTTTATTTCCAAACGTTATCTATTGCTGGAATAACAGTTTGTTATCCCACCAATACGCACAGAAAAAATAAATACGTTTAACTTCAACAAAGCAAATAGTCCACACGATATATTGACAGTTAAATAAAAACAATACAATATTATCTTAAATCGTATAACAACAACGTATAAATTACAACCCTTGAACATTAGTTCTGGCACAGGTTTTAACAAACGACTGTAGTTTTTTATGTTTATATCATAAAAATAGCATACTTAACATACCTTACGTATCTGATAAGAAGTAATGACTGAAAAGTTATAATATAAGTTCCCAGACAGGTTATGACCCAAATTTATTTTTGGTTATTTTTTCCTTTGGTTTTTAATGGTTCTATAACTGTTATACTCGTTTATTAAATAGGATCTCGACAGCTATTCCCAAAATTTATAATGTAGGGTGATTGGTTAAAAAGATATTAAATTATTGTTCATAACTTCTCTTCAAACTGATGAACAAATCCTTTGGCCAGGCCCCCGTGGCAATACAACCAACTAACTTATTAGATTCTCAAACCTATATTGTACCAGTATTCAGGCCTCCTGTAGTGAAGCTACGGCCTGTTGCATCATGTGCAGTTGCAACTCAATACTTTACAACTCACCAAACTTACCCTTTTTAGAGACCCTCCAGTAGGAACAACGGTTTGACCGGATTCTTTGTCTTATGTGAAACAGTTCAGTCAATACTTTTCTTACCAGCAAATGAATCCGTTTAGTGGATCAATCTTACAATCACAAAACCAACGTAATTAAGACTTAAGAGACTCGAATATTCGTGTAAATGAAAAAGGTAAAATACGTTTGGAATACTCGACTTACATTGTGATAAGATATATATAATATTTTTAAATTAAAAAAAAAATAAATGAAAATTTAGCTCATAGTGCAAGGTAGGAAGAAGCTAAAACAAGGGCAATTTTTAATTGGTATCCGTATTTTTCTGCATGGTCAGTCGCCAAAGATTCTGAGATTATTTTGCCTTCAGCATATGAGGATTACTCAAAATACTACAGTATTTATACTTCCAATGTAATATAGCCGGATGTCAATAGATATCCGTATACATGCACACCGCAACTATAGAACCAAAATGCTCTACCAAGTATATATTATATATATAATATATATATATAATTAAATATATATATATATAGTATATTATATACTATATATAATATCTATATATAATATATATAATTAGTATTTATATATTTATGTTAGGCAGTCAGGAACATACAAAGGTAGAAGGGTCTATGGTAAGATTCAGTACTGCATTTATTGTTCCCTAAAAGGAAGTAAATTCAGTGGTTATACAAATTTAACAAAACATATTATAAAAAGTCACTCATCCGAAAATGATATTCAACAAATAATATCATTAGCAAAACACTGTAAGCAAAGAAAAATATTTACTTGTAAATTAAACGTTTTTGACAATTATTATAGGCATCGATTTATCAGTGTGAACAAATAATGAATGCAATTACAGCTGGTCAGAATCAGCTGTTTTGTCTTAAAGCAAAGAGTTGCCAACTAGTGATTTAACAAATCTTAATTTCAAATAAATAATAATATGACTTTCAGTGTATTGCTATATAAATAGTAATGTGTGAATTATTAGACACCTTATGTTGTTAACTCAAAAGAATATAGTATACTACTGAATAAACATACAACTATTAATAATAAACTACTTACCTGCTAGTATATATTGAAGCATCCGCAGACAAAATGCATTGCAGAACCGTTTAAAAGCGGGACACTATATATATATATATGCAAAATTATATTTACACAAATAAACACAAATATATTTAAAACACAGCTTGAAACAATATTGGCTTTATAAAAAAATAAGCCACGAGTTCCACTTGAAATTTAGTACAATACCTTATCTGCGATTTAAAAATCATTAACACAATGACTTATATCAAAAATATTAAATAAGGCACCTCCACGAGTTTGAGCTCGTAAGATTTAATTTCTAAGTCATTCACATAACATCGTATCAATTTATTATTATATGACAGATATAGCTCAACAGAGTGCGCTATTATATTATTATTTATTAGTACCAACTGTAAACACCTTGATTGACGACAAATGAAAGCAAAAAGATCAAAAATATTCATAAATTTACTATTTATACAAATCTTTGCCAACCAGTTTACATCTGACCATCCAATCACATCTCTTAAAATAATAAATAAAATGATGTATCCACTTATTAGTTATTTTAGTAAAGCAAATATATATTACACATTCAGCAGGACCGAAAATTGGTATTTCTTTACAATCGAAACTTTGTTCGCAAGAAATCTCAATTTTCTTCTAAAATTCAAAAAAATCAAAAGCCAACTGTATTTATACATTGTGCGCTCCACACTATACAAATTATTAAATATTTCATATAATAATAATGCGCAGTAACCTTATAACAGTTTAAACAAAAAAATAATTAATATTAATAATAATAATAATTATAATAAAATAATAATAATAATAATAATAATAATAATAATAATATTAATAATAATAGCTATTATATTATTATCATCAGACTTGTGAACGACGACCAATCAAAACTTAGGTTCCAAAATTAAGCCTCGAAAAACAAGTCATTGGCTGTCGTTTACGCA
>JABUQX010018498.1:165000-178986 GCA_015478945.1 Trachelipus rathkii
TGCAGACTTGGTATAGAAATTTCCAGACACACGCCCAATTTTTCCATTTTATTCTCTGAAGGATGCTCTAAAACTCTTTGTCACCTGCGAGCAGACCCTGAGAAGGGTGCAATCTCGATTCGATTTCATGGCCTAGAGAAGAGAGAGTCCGTAAAGGCACCCGCAAATATCTGAGTGTCCTAAGTTCTACAAAAACTTGTGGTACTGCCTAGGCTTTCCCGCATTTCACCTTTATGATTATACGCCCAGATTGAGAAATCGTCTCCTTTGGGAGATTTAGCACTAATTTTGAATTCCGACATTTACTTGGAGAGTTTGATTAATTTTTGAATCCGATGTATCCGTGAGATGGAAACATCGGTTCAGAACTCAGAGCACACGAGAAAAGATACGCGAGGTATGTAGTTGACTTATGATGGAGAGTACGCGCGGAGCAAGAGATGACGAACAAGACAATCGAGGTCACAGAGCAGAGACACAGAGAGTCGAAGAAGACGAGACAGAGAGAGACACTTATCTCCGCACAATTACTTCAAGTTGACAAGATTCATACAGCTCCTTTCCCTATCATTCCTATTCTTTAACGTACCCGTCATCTATAAAGATATTAAAACAATCATGGAGACATAACACAACCTTGTCTAAGACCCACTCCTATTTTAAACCACTCCCTTCCTTCCGTTAACTCTAACTCAGCCTCTACTGTTCTTGTAAAAATGCTTTAATCGCCTTTAATTAGCAAAACCATTTATTCCATAACTTTCTAATGTTCTCACAACTTCCCTCTTCACTTATTATATGCTTTTCCCAAATCTAGAAAGCATGGCAAAACGGCTTTCTTCCTTTTCTAAGGAATTTATCTGTCAGCATTCTCAGGTAAATATCTGGATCCAACACATCCTCGACCGTTCCAAACCCATAGTTCCATCTCAATCTCTTCTATCTGTCAATTACTTTTAACTTTTACTATTATAAATTTATATATATATACCTACAACACTCAATAAGCTTATTCCTCTATAATTAGAACACTCCTTTTTGTCCCCCTTACCCTTATAAATTGGTACAAGACAGGAATCTTGCCAATCTTGTGGTACCTCGCACTGATCCCAGCAAACATTGAATAATCTCATCAGCCACTCCACAACGAATGTCACCTCCCTTTCTTCAACATTATCTATGTGTAGACTAACCCAGAAGATTTCCTCTCTTTTGACTTCTTCAAAGTATTCACTATTTCATCCTTTGTAATATGCCTTACATTTACATTTCTAAACTTTTCCATCGTGATATTTTGTCTTCTTCTTCCTTCCTCATCACTGATTTCCGAAGCGTTATGAGACGAGAAGTAGTGCGATTGGAAAATGTTCTTTCCGGATCGTGCACGACTCAGCTAGATGCTCGTAAGAGTCAACAGATGAGAACTACATCCTCATCCAAAGCCTTTACTCCAATTATGACGTCTTTCTCTCTTATTCCGAATCCTGTGATTTTGAATCAGATGTGTAGAGAGAAATAGTTTTCTCTATCTCCTGATAGTTGAGAGGCGAGAGACCGCGAGAAGAGCTTTTTCCTCTTTAGAAAGAATCCTGTTATACTTTGCTCTATGATAGTGAACGAGCTGACGTCACATTTAATACTTTTAATTAATTAAATCAGGAATTTTCGCGTTCTTTTGTTGGAGTTCACAAAACTCCTCACCCATTGACTCGACTATTAGTCGTATATTAATTAACTTGACTGCTAAGTATTTAGTCTCATATAAAACTTCTTTTTCTTTTATAAATAATCATCATTAAATATTATCTTCACTTCACTGGAGTCTGATTTAACGAACTATTCAAATTAATATTGGTTCAATACACCTCAACTATTCTCAGGCACTATATGTTCACACTCCACAAATAACTCTTCTCTCAATTATTTATTGATTCTAATATCTGATATTGTTTCACTTTTGAAATAGCATATTTCCATTACTTCATTTAGAACCTCTTCTTTCTCTTCATTTACTATTTTACTATAATTCCCTATTATTATTTTACTGCTAAATAATTTCTATTGATTATATATATCTGTCTATTGTAATATTGGTTCATTTTTCTAAATTCTCCAACTCTTGTAACTTATCTACACTTGTATAAACTCGTTAATTATTCAATCCTTTTCTTCTCAACCTCTACTATATTCACCTATATCAATTTGCTTTATCATTACTCATATATATATTAATATATATATATATATATATAAATAAATGATGATCATACTATTAACCCTACTGTATCGTGACACCTATCTTTTAAGTGCGGACT
This sequence comes from Trachelipus rathkii, assembly GCA_015478945.1. Taxonomy (NCBI): domain Eukaryota; kingdom Metazoa; phylum Arthropoda; class Malacostraca; order Isopoda; family Trachelipodidae; genus Trachelipus; species Trachelipus rathkii. Next base: position 167,316 of record JABUQX010018498.1, read on the forward strand.
CTCGACAGATGGCCTACTACACACCTGTCTTTTAGCTCCTCTATTTAATCAAATAATTAAATTGACTTCTTTATATAACAGTAGTGATCGAAATGAAGAGAGATAACGCTACTTTATCTACCTTGAATTGGAACATATTCATAATTAAATCACCATAGGCAATATGAGCATATTCAATGCTCACTAGATTTCTGTGTATATCGAAATCCATTTAGTGCCGTTAAATGTTGTATTTCCGGCAATATTAATATAGACTTAATTCTTATCTAGACTAAAGCGTGACAATAACATATATTCGTAAAATTATAGCAATCGATTTTCAATATTTTATAATATCACCCCCCCTAAATATTTTGGTATTAATTGCACCTCGGACACTCCTATACATAGAGGAGGAGTCAGCTAAACAGTCCCGAGTTTGGCTTTTACTTCTCTCAACTTTCTGTCGATTTCAAGCTATTATACCTATTCAATATCTCTTGACAACTTCATCCTACCCCGAGAGGCTTTGCGTTGTGAAGCACCTAGCAGCATTTACTTTATCTGTGGGTTTTCCTGTTTTAACTTAGTAGCATTCCTCTTAATAACTTTATACTCGAATGCATTTAGTCTCCTCTTACCGTATAACAAACGTTTAATATTATCCATCTCGCGCTTGCCCCTCCTCACCAAGATCACTACTAGTATATATTATCTTCTTATGAGCCAACTTCGAGGATATTACATAGTAAGGTAGTGCCTTTCACTTACTTACGCGAGTTTCTATGTACACCACACACTATGTATCATACCACTCGCACCAATGTCTTTTACAATATCATTTGCACACTAACTATGACATATATAATTATTTTACTCTCTCATTGAACTTGGTTTGCAACTTTGTGCGCAAGCAATAATTCTAGTGTGTTAGAGCAATGGTGAAGTGGCTCATCGCTTACTACAATGCTAGCTCTTTGTGATGGACAACTCTCACTGCATTCTGCTCTCCACCACAACTTAAGTCTCTCCTATGATTTTAAGCATCTTCCATATACATTTTTAAAATAATTTTCAAAGGTTAATAAGGCTAAGATATGATGTATGTGCTAGATAATTAGACCTACTACGTAAGTGCTAAGTGGCTCATATGCACTGAGCTCAACAAACTCTAGTGAGTCAACGCTATCTCACTCTTACATTATCACCATCTCTTAGCATATACAACCTCCTTCTTAACATTTTGCCTTGTTAAAATCAGAACTCTCACTTATTTAAATACTGAATGTGTCTTTATATAATTCTCCTTCTCTCTCCAAGTCATCATTATCTCTAGGTACCAGATAAAGGGTCATGTTGTATCCCCCGCAGCTTTCTTTTTTTCAAATATTTCTTGCTTTTTACAAGATGTCCTTAATTGGTGCAATCCTATGTTCGAGGGCGAATATTAAACATAAAATAATATATAACTATAATATGGATGTGTGGCTCTACTCTACTTGCGTGTTGGTTCACTTTCACCGACCCAAAATCTCATTATTATTTTTTTATCATACGGGCAATATTTGAGCATTTATTGTTTGATTAATAAGTATACCATTTAACAACTCTTTACGAGAAACACAGAAATTCCGTCTAATAAATACATATCGATAGAGCTAATTAATGTGTTATTTTACCCCGAGATATGTGTAACTGATTTGATTTTATATACTTATTATATATATATCTACGGAATATAATCTCCTATTTTTAGGAGAGAAAAGACTTATATTTACAATATGTATATCACACGATGGTTTTGTCTTCCTTTGAGAGCTAAGTTTATCTATCAAATCCTTTAGCGAGTTTTATTATCTTACATTTGATATAATTTATTTTCAAAGAACATGGGCTTATCTTGCTACTTTCTGACATTATATTAAAACCACCAGCTATTATTACATTCTGCCCATAAATTAAGTACGGACTGGGACTTATATAATATTATACCGCTTTCATGAGATGTAGGACTTGTGTATAATAGCTCAAAAGAGGGCGCGGAAGAGCAGGCATCTAATACCTTTTAGCTGATTTTATATTCATTTCAGGCTTATTCCAACCATGGACATAGCCTCATTATACAACTTAACAGGATCTTTGTTGGAAAGCCTTTACCTTCCCATTTGTGAAAATAGCGAGCTAAGTTTACTGTGGTGATTTGAATTATGAGAGAAGCCAAATATAGCCGTGCACACACTCTCCAATATATGGTGTAGTATATTGTGACTTCAGTTAAGGCCCCTATTTTTGAGTCACCAATAAAATTTATACGGTGAACCCCCTGTGATAAAGGGAATATAATATCTCTATGAGGACTAAATACGCTTTTTATCTCTATGAGTTTCTTGTTAGTATGTATATATTTATATCTTTGATGGGGGAAGGTCCAAACATAGATGTAGATTATTAGTACCTTCAATGAGTAGTTATTTTACAGTCAGCAAAGTAATTAATATGACCATTGTCATAGATCATCATCTTGCCTTTTGATCGTTGACATTCATCGTTTTAGAATAACTTGTAACTGACCTCCTTTGTATTGTTGCCAAAAATGGGGTTTATATAATTTTTTTACTCACTATTTACTTATTTACTAACTTATATGGTCAAGTGCTCATATCATACAATATTTTATCACCCTATTTATAATGCTTTAACTTTGAAAAAACAAATCAGCCTTTCTATATTGCGGTATTAAACATGCAGCCTAATTTCCTATAATTCCACTGCATGAGCTGCGTCATTTTTGATTAATATCTACGATATTACATTTAACTGTCTTCAGGATAATATTATTCTCGGCAATAATTTCAAAGATATATTCAACATATTAATTGTAATTCCTTCTTATTATATACCAATAACTTTTGTTTATTTAACAATGTAAGAGAGCTATTCATCTATATCTAGTAGTATATGTTATATTATTTTAATATATCACATCAATAATTTGTTGTTTTATACACTAATATCTATTAATGAATTCAATTCCTTTTACTTATATAAATATTTCCTTTGAAAATCATTTATGAGCGTTGCCGTCAATGTATAGTAATTAATTATAATTAACAGTTTTTAATTTACTCTACTCATATATTTATGTTTCATACTAATTTTATGCATCAAAGCTCTCCCATTACGACCGTTATTGAGTTGTTTAATGATACTTTTCTAACTAAATACTCAACTTTCTATGTCAAGCACTCTTCTCAATCTTAGAATTTTTCTTTTTTCAAACATTTATTTTTATAATCCTTTCGCTTTGATTCGATTAATGCTAGATAGCTTTGAAAATAAGGTTTCTCGACATATTTAAATGTCTCTTACGCTTTCGGAATGCGAGGTATTTTGAAAGAGGTTTCGTCTTGATATATTTAGTTATATTTAAAGATACGAAAAATTCTCAAGTTCTTATTCTCCACGGTTTATAGGCTTCATAGCAGTAGCGCTCGCTTATATAGTAATGTTATGCATATAAAATTTTCCCTCTCACATTTCCTGCACCTTTTAGTATTATTTGTATACTAGTGTGCTGGGTTGTTACTATTCTGTGTAGATTCTTTCAAATGTTCTCCATATTCCAATGAGTCTATACTGTATGTCATCGGACCACTAGGGATTGGCTACCACACCCTGTGTTGGTGTGAGAACAAATCGGGTTGATATTATTCCGTTTCAGTCTCAGGGGCGCTGTGATTGGCCGAGAGAATTTGTAGCTCACCTCTCACCCCCCCTTTTTTAGTTTTATCAAAAGCTTACGTACGTTGATATTCACATTTGCTATTTCTCGTTGCAATTTTGTTTGCAGTAAGTAGAACTTTCTTAAGTGAAATTTAAATTTTACTGTGAATTAAGCTCCAGGTATTGCCTTATTTATAGATAGTATTCAAAAGGCTCAATTGACGAATCCCCTGACATGTCTGTATAGTTATTAGGGTCATTATAATACCAATTTGTATTTTTTAATATTAATTCCCATGATTGTGTGTGTGTACTTGATATTCTACAACGCTATTCCCACTAAGAGATATCTCAATATTTCTTTAAAATTTATTTCAGACATGACTAAATAACTTGTTGGCATATATTACTAATATACTCTCGTTGTCTAGTGAGTAGGCTGACAATTTGAGTGGAGTGCATGAGAGGGCGATGGGTTTGCATCTTTCTCAGCACACCTTGCAATTATTTACTCCTGCCGTAGCTACTGCGGGCATGAATATAATTTTTGATATTGGACCTGTTGTGTGGGATTATATATTCATTAATGTGCTGTCATGTTTTTATAGCTATGTTTTGGTATTATCTAAGAGATGGCTATCTTTTCTAGGGTTGTTCCCTGTAATCTTTTCGTCATGGGAATATGGCTTTGGCGCGCAAGTATATATATATGAGTATGTAAGGTTACAGTTAAATCAAGACAGGCAAGGAAGACTGTTTCTAAAATCTAACTCGCCCGAGAAATTCTCTAATGGTTTTGGGCTTAGCTCATTCTATTAGTTCCTTTATCTTATTGATGGATTCTGAGGTTCGGTTTCACTCCTTCTGCGTTTATTGTATATCCCAAGTAGTCTATCTCTTCTTCAGCGATTTTGCATTTCGCGGGATTCAAACTGATATAAAGAGATATATTATTTTGAAGTTCTTTTCCAACACCTTATCAAGTAATAATTATATTTATGTTTATTTCTTCATTACTTAGTATGGATTAAAATGCTTATGTTACTTCATATACTACAATGTGATACGTATGTATAATTGCCGTATATATATGTAGAAGGATGTTCTATTCATCCTTTGTATGAAATAATGAATATATAAAAGCGGATGAGTTTAACAATAATCCTATAATGTAGGTCCAAGCAAGTATGTAAAGTATAGGTCCCACAAATTACATGATATTTGTTAATAATATTGGTTCACTTATTCAGCGTCAGATGGAGTTCGTTATTATAATAAGGAAAGTTTGTATATTATAAAATCATACGTATGATCAGTACTTATATGCTGTATTATTGCCAACATGATATATTGTAATCTTTTGTACAATAATGAGTAGGAAATGACCGAATACTCAGGTTCGATTTTTATTTAACTCTTCTCTAAAGGTCCGTTATCAATATCTGATTAACTTTTTAATTTACCTTTCTTCTCAAAACGGATACGGAAATGGCCCCTAATTGGTAGAACTATGTCTTTTTTATTGAACTTATGTTGCATAGTTATAAATATTATTAAATACTTCGTGAAGTTGCTGGTAAATGCTTCAGCCAAACTTATGATTGGTATTTCTTTATTCAGGGCTCCTTACATAACGAATTGGGACCTTTTTTAATTTAATATTTGAATAATTTATATAAGGTTAAAAACCTAGATAACTCCTCTTATAAATACTCGCACAGTGAAATTACGCATTCATTTTTATCATTTTGTAGTTATTTTTCATCGTCTTGTTTTAATTAAAGCATATAAATAAGGTTATAGGTGCCAGTTGCATAGCTGTTATATTGCCTATTAATATTTTGTCGCTTAGCAATTTTTGGGAAGCTTATCACTAGATAGATATTAGAAATTCATTATATATACCTGAGTTACTAAATTATAGTTCTGACAGATTAATTTAGTATTTTCAATTTAAATATCCCGACATTTGTCCTCATAATGATTACTATTAGGTAAAGTAGGAGGTGAATTAGGTACCAAGATTGAGTAGGTACATCATACCTTGAATACCAACTCTAATTAGACCTTGATCAACACTGAATTGATCACACTTATAATTTAAAATATTTATCTACTATTCAATTTTATAAGTTGAATTAATATAATGGTGATCATATAATTAATATAAATCCTATTGTTTAAAATCATATACCTAACTAATAAACGTTTTAAAGGAAATAGGCAGCTCCACCAAATATGTTAATATTTACATCCCCAAAATATGATAATTTTATACAACAATATTATAACCTTATTCAAATTATATACAAATTCAACAATTTTAATATATTACATCATAAATGGAATTATAATCTTTTTTATATACTATGTTGATTATAATATTATTTTTGCAGCTTTAAATATATGTAACCTATGTGCAGGGTTTTCGCCTTACCGAATCTCATATCTGCTTATAAATATAAATATTTAGTCGCTACCCGAATCTAATAATTAAAGATATTAAAATCTACTCTTTATTTAATAATAAATATCACATTAAAACTTTTATATATAGCTTCACGGTTGTGAATCTTTCAAATCACTCATTCTCATCAAAGTGATCCAGTTTCGTTGATAAAAACTTGATCTCAATTGTTAAATGCAATCGAATAACATTCCTCGATTTTTCAAAACCTTATGGAATGAGGTCTTAGTTAAAGTAATGTATTTAGTACTACTCATTGCTTACTTACTTGTGGCTGATATTATCGATTTATTATAATATTCTTGACATAGTAATTAACTATGTTTAATGAAGTCAATTAAAAGGTATATATAAAACCTCAAGCATGCATATATGGATACAGTTGAATACTCCAATTACCGTACATTCCTGATCTTTACAATTGATACCAATTTTATTCTTTACATTCTTTATGTTATATTTTAAATAGTAATTTGATATATTTCACATACTTTGTAGTTTATTTTTAGGTAGTAAATTTATAACTAACTGGTCATATTTAATTCAACATTAGTTATGTCTTAAACCACCTTATATAAATTACGTATAATTTTTTATCAATATTTATATTTATTTTATTATTCAATTTCTATAATTACATCTCTCATTTTATTTTCCCCATTTAATTATTAATATTTATTATAATTATTTATAATTATTATTATTATAATTTATTATATTATATTATTATTAATATATTATATTATTTAATTATTTATTATTATTAATTATTATTAATTATTTATTTATTATATATTAATTATTTATTAATTAATTATTTATTATTTATAATTATTTATATTTATTGTTATATGATAGTAGTATAGTTTTTAAGTTAGTAGTAGTAGTAAGTTAGTATTATTTATAGGCATATTATTATTAGTATAGTAGTTTAAGTTAAGTAGTGTTAAGTGAAGTTAAGTTAAGTATAGTATATTCTAAGGTCTCCTATTTTCTTATTTTAATAATTTTTTATGTTTATAATATTAACATAGTATTATATATATATCTTTTATATTTATTCTTATTTCTATATTCATTATTGTAAGTTATTTTATACTTTTCACCGTTGGGTGTAAAATGTGACCTTCCTCTTCGCTTATATTTGATAGTAAGATGTTGTCTTAGGCCGCTCTTGATATATATCTATAGTCTAGAGGCGACGTTCAAACCGTCCCTGTTTGGTGTACTGCTGGCTAATTATTGGGATAGGCCTCTTCCTCTCCATTCGGAAAGAGCTCAAAGTAATTATAGGTACATTGCTATTAATATATTGACAATTCTTTCAAGCTTCGATCTTTTATTTCCATTATTGATAGAGTAAAAGCTCAGACGATATGGTGTAAATAACATAAAGGCCACTAGAAGCACATCTAAAGCGCACATTTATTATATATCTTGTACTTGCGCTTGGCTCTTGCCTCGACGGGTTGTGTTTTCGCTTCACGTCATATTTGGCTGTCTTTTTCTATGTTAATCTAACAGACGTGGAACTTGGACATTTCTTAACTGCTTCATAAATTCTGTCAGTTGATCATTGATTTTCTTCTATTTGATGTCAGGCTCAGGCGATATAGGTGTCAAGTTTTACTCATCTCTTATTGCCTAAGACGAGAGAGTTTGTCTTATTCGGTGTATGAGTCAAATCGGGATGTCTGAGTTCTTCATCGTATATGTGATTCACATTCATACCCATATAGCTCTTTCGTGGGGTATAACTTTCCTTTCGTTAGAAATTCTTAAATATAAGGTCGTCCACTTACACTTAGGGAACTACCTAATCTAGGATTATTAAAGATTAAATTTTCTATCGGCTCAGATGGGTATATTTAAATAAGCTACGACTTGTATAACGTTTGATGTGAAAGTTCATGAGAGCGAAAGGGCTGCTAGCAAATATAGCCCATTAATTTTTGTTTCAGAAAAACTAATCAAAGTTTGTGACTCTATAATAATATTTACTTCACACTCATTTTAAGGTATTCACTCGGGAAGTTCCTTCACGTTCAATAATTTACTTTGTTTAATACTTCTCTGACTAGCTAGTTTAAGCTCAGATGCGTGTAGATAAGCTTCTTCGATGTCATCTAAAGTATAATTTGGTATTAATTGCATATCTCTTATTAAGTGGAAAGTGGTTAATTTTTGATTACTAGCGAGTTTATATGGTATTAAGGATAATGGAGGCTTAGCAGGTGCTGATACTCTTCAGACTTATCATTCAATTGATATATCATTATGAATATATTATAATGTGCAAAACTGTGTCAACCAGCACGTTCATACAGTCTAATTTGTGGTAGTGTGACCTCCATATGATCTGAAAACATCGTTAGTACTGATTAAATAGTATATAACTCAAAATATGCTAATGTCTACTATTAATTTTCGAAGAATCTTTATAGTTTCTGGTTATATAGAGTGGAGGGCACTCTGGAGAGTTTCCTATGTCTAATTTAGCGACGTGTGGAACGTGTTTGGTTGATCCGTATTTGGAGTGACATTCACTATGAGAGAACATAGATTTGTGAACATTGCTAGCAGGTGAGAGAGTGAGAGTCTTCCCACTAGTAAGCGCACAGAGAGGTTGAGCCATTTAGAGGACGAGTTGAGGATAGGTGGTTGATTTTGAGACTAATTCTGTATATGAGATTTATGTAGGTTCCAATAGAGAGTGTGGTATGGAGAGCGGACGTTCAGGTAGATACCTAGAGTCACAGAGAGTTGACAATATTCGTGAGCAGCTTTCTTTGTAAGCTCGCGATGGAGTAGATAGGTATACACTGTCGTGATCGAAAAGGGACACATAATTGTGGTAGTATATAAGAGTAATTAGATGCAATTTATGGATTTATACAAGCAGTGAGCTGAGACTAACAAAAAGTGTGTTGATGGGACATTGCATAGAAGTTAGAATGCTTGGGCTGTGAGCTGTTGTGTTGGTATTTTCCCGGATTGGTTGTATATGCTACTTCGGTTTGTGTAACGACTTTGTTACTGATTGATTATTTCTGATAATGTATTTATTTAATATCTTATCCAGATGTAGTCTCATATACATAAATTAAACTATCTCTAGGAGTTTAAATTACTTCTTCATACTTTGATATTAGACATCAGAGTATACAAATTATTCGATTTCTTTTTAAGTATTTTCACACAAGTAGTTTTAGCATATAGTCTTATTTTCTAATAAGAGGAGATTAATTAAGAATAAATTAGTAGTAGGATAATGTTCAATGACCTTTTATGGAGAATTGAGATTATTAGTTGTGCAACAGGTATATATTTTATTGATCAACTACTCGTTGAAGCGCAGCACGCTTGGATAGCAATTTAGAAGTCAATTGATATTTTGCAATTGTTACTTTGACCCATTAGAATACACAGTTTAAATTTTAAGATTTATCGTGAATTCAGGAAAATAACGTGTAGGTATTTTATATGACTATTACAGGTTAAACTTAATTCTTAATGTCACATTCCGCTTATGGCTGGGTGAGGACATCCTCTAGGGAAATTTGAGCCAGCGGAGAATCAGACTTCAAGCCCTTATTTTAATCAAATAATTAAATCTTAATTTAGTGGGGAGAATTGAAAGATATGTCACTTTGTCGTTTATTAAACAATTAAATATACAATATGAGATTCAACAATTTGCAATGATTTAGTGCCGTTAAATGGGCCAATATATAAACATATAAATTAACTAAAATAAACATCGAAATTAATTCCTTTTATTGTTTATATTATAGAAACCCAACACCTTTAAATACGGATTACTTTTTCATATAAGCTGGGAATCAGGATAAAAACTCTGCATGAGTGGCCAGAGTTTGGCTTTTCGCCTCCTTTCGCAGAATTGCAACGACGATGATTATTTATTCTAGAATAGTGTCGATGGACTTGTGGAACTCACACAAGCCAGAAGGAGTGGGGTGTCTTCGAGAAATCGATGTTATTATGAACTAGTTATCTTTATGTACTGATAGGGGCATCTCTCGATCATATTTGTATAACAACTCTTTATCTTGCTCAATAATCGGTTTAATAACTTGCTTTGAAATCGAATTTTATAAGTGACTGTTATAGTGAGATACTGTATCACGGTCTGTAACATTGTGAGCAAATTCTCATGCCTAAGTATACGACTAGAATTGTCTACACACACTATGCAGATATATGCTAATATGTCTTACAGCGATGATCTTCCTAATAGAACGCGTATTATATAACTCTCTCACGAATGAAATATATAAGATAATTATATAGAGATCGTATTTTCTTTCCAAGATCTTTCACGAAGATTCTACTATTCCAGCGTGATGATGAATAGGTACATATACTAAATAAATTTACAAATTATATCGTATATAAAAAGGGCTAATAAGGATCTTCTATGGCACACTCAGAAAGGAAAGGGAAATAACCCTCAAGTCTTGTTCACTTTATAAATTATATTATGATACAATATTGAGCTTAGATATTTTAAAGATAAGATTTAAATACCTTATAATGGAAGATATATTTCTTAAATATTCTCCTAAGTTTATATTAGTATAGATATGATAGCGATTGTAACGATATACAAAAAGGTTCATAGCATATTTTTATCATACGAAAGCACACACGAATTCCACAAAGTTTGATATTACTTAATAGTGGTAGGGGGTGGGGAGAATTTATTACTGATGGTGATATCATGTTTGATCAAACAGAGTTGAGGGAGAGTGTAAAGAATCACCTTTTAATGATAATTGCAAGGAAGTCTTGTAGTACACAGGATAACCTTTCGCCTAAATTTGCCAACCTTGACTCTAGTCTTCACCAGGTAGAAATAAGCATAGAAGAATTGAGATTTAATAATTATTTTAAGGCAAAATTGAAGTGTTTGCCGGAGCGTACGGTATATGACCTCATCTCTCACAAAGCTCTCCGATTTCGTCTTTTTTAGAAAACTAAATTGATTGTTCAAATGGAGTAAAAGAGAGCGTTGATATCCTGGATTAATCCCAAACTGGTGTTCCCTTGATTGTAACTTCTTATAGAATATCGACCATAGTGTTGTGTACAACCTAAAAACGTTTGAAAGCTTTTTCAATTATGGGGTATGAAAACGTGTATCTCATTTACTATCGCGTGAAATCCTCCGTTTTATTCGCCGGTAAAGTAAGAATGTTCGGTTTATTCTTAAATGAACGCGTGGTGATGGGTTGTGAGGTGTGCGGAGGTGTTAGATTCCGTGTTTTTTTGTGGATTATTATTAATTATTTATATGATAGAGTAATATTTAGATAATTAATAATATGAGTATGATGAATATATATAATATATATATAATATAATTTTAAAATAATAGGCTAATCTCAATCCTATTATTTAAAATTAAAGCCATTTAAATAAATCATCTTAACAGAGCAATTATTTTCTTATTATATCCAGCTTACGCCTTTCTCTCTTCTT
>JABUQX010018499.1:0-2500 GCA_015478945.1 Trachelipus rathkii
TATATATATAATAATATATAGGTATATTATATATTATTATTAATATTTATCATTATTATAATAATTTAAGTTAATATATATAAAATAAAATTTATAATATATTATAGTTATATATATATATATATATATATATATACATATAATAATATATATATAATATATATTATATAATATTAATATATATGTAAATGTATATAAAAATATTATATATATTGCATATCTTTTATATTTAATTATTTAATTAAAAAATTATATTTATAAAATAATAATATATTTATAATATATAATATACATTTAAATAATTAATAATATATATATATATATACTAGTAATATATTTAAATATATTAAATATATATATATATATATATATATATTATTATATAATATATATATATATTATATATTATAATTAATATATATATATATATATATATATAATTATTATTAATATAATATATAATATATATATGATATATAAATATATATATATCTTATCTAATTATTAGAAATATATTATTTAAATAATTTATATAGAGAATTAAGCGAGCGAGAGCGATAGTGATGAGAGAGAGAGAGAGAGAGAGAGAGAGTAGATAGTAGAAGAGAGAGTGTGAGAGTATAAGAGAGAGAAGAGAGAGAGGAGAGGAGAGAGAGAGAGTAGAGATTAAATATAATTATATATATATCATAATATATTATATATATAATAGTATAATATATATATACTATATATATATATATATATATTACGTATATATTATATATATAACCAATCTATATATATATATATATTATAATATATCAAAATATTTTTTTTTAATACTATGTTTAGCTAGACCCTAGTGAGATATTTGTTATATATAGTATTCCATAATAGATATATATAAAAATACTTAATATATATATATATATATATATAATATATATTATTATATAAAGAATATATAATTAATTTTACTATACTTATATATTACTATATTAATTATTTTTAATATTATATATTATTATATATATAATCTTTATATATATTATATATATTAATATTGATATATATTACTATGTATCGGTTAATATATATACGAGTATCATATAATTACATATATATAAATATCTATATTTCTAAGTATAGAATAAGTATATAATATGAATTATATATGGTAATATTATTATATATATTATATAACGTATGTTAATATGCCCAATAGGGCTTTGCCCGATAGAGCGGTGATGATAACTTAGATATAAAAAAAATTATATATATACTAATATTAATATATTTGTATAAGTCTTTTTTATATATAAATTAAAATATAGTTATAATATATTCTTAGATAGGTGATTTATATATAATATAATATATATATATATTATATACTTATATATATATACACTTTATATTCTTAACTATCTTTATATAATATCACAACTATAATTATATATATTTATATGGTATATATATATATATATATATATTATTAGTATAGATATATATATATTATATATATAATATATATATATATTATTTATTTTTAGGATTATCTCATAGGACTAAATAGTATATATTTATATCATAATTTATATATTATATATATGTAATATATTTATAATTTATTATTATATATTATTATTTTAGGTATATATTATATATATAATAATAATAATATTATATTACATTATATTCTTTATATTTATTTTATTATTAAATATTTAATATACATCATACATATATTATATTTTTAAAGGTATTTTTGTCCTTTTTTATATAAATATCATAACTCTCGTAAAATGGATGAATATCAAATTTTCATATATTTAATATATATACAACTCACATACAAACTATAATATTTTGTCTATATTTATCTCCACTATAAATCCAATTTAAATTTACTGAGTGTAAAAATTAGTAGTATCTTCTATAACCTATCATGATATATATCATGCTAATATTATATTAATATATGTATATATTTATTTATAATTATATATTTATATATATATATTAATTTATATAATTATTTTAACTATTATATATATTGGTATTATTACTACATAATAATAATAATGAATTAAATATTTAGTTATGTAAAAGGTTAAATATAGATATATATAATTTTATATATATATATATATATATATACAGGTTAATAACCACCATCTAACACGTGTTCGCAGGGCGTTAGCGACAACCCTGCGTGAGGTGACTGCAGACGGAGGTTTAAAGAGTGGGGACAATACAATACATGCATGACTAATAGATGATTGGCAGGAGTTCCAAGAAGAGAGATAGCATGGAAAGAAGGGAGGGCACCGCTACGGAACATATGCCTAGGGCTCTCAAATGTTCTTACAGATAGCTTTTATAAGATGAGACAGGTATCCCCTTGATCCAGACATACTCAGAGACCAATGGTGAACGGAGAATGTGAGATGGTCACACTTTCTCGAACAACCTGCTGTTTGTATTACCTAAAAGTAAATAGATAGTGTATCAACTA
>JABUQX010018499.1:10000-12500 GCA_015478945.1 Trachelipus rathkii
TACTATATATATATATATATATATAATATATATATATATATATTATATATATATATATATATATATTATATATAATAATATAATAATATATATATATATATATATATATATATAATATTTTTTTTATAGATTTTACAATTGTACCACAATGATTTAGATTCAAACACAATAATTATCAAAAAAGAATCTTCAGTCCTTCAGACTTGTGATTAAAATAAATTGTGAAAGTCAAAATTAATTTCCGTTGAAAACGGTAATTGAAGTATTTTTTTTGTCAAAGAGAAATTCTATTGTTGTAGGGTCAAGGAAAACTTTACAGCTACGTTATTACACCTAAAATTTTAGGAAATTAAGAAAAGGAAGATTGTTTATAGTAAAATAATAGAAAAAAATAATAAAACGGAAAATAAACCACCAAGCCAAGAGTCTTTGTAAACTCCCTTTCCACAGAAAGTCTTGCTCGTGTTACGAGAATCGATGTTTCAATAGGATAACTCAAGGTATATAGCAGGTTTTCGCGTAACAGGTTTAATATATTGCCGTTTTATTCTCCTTCACTAAATATCTTAGCTACATTAATCGATTGCTACCTCTTGCTTTTAGCAAAGCGACGCGACACCTCTCTTCCATAAGACTCAGAGACCCACACATTAAAACAAACACACACACACAACAGCACACACACACACACCATCACACACACTATTATTTAGTTATATTATTATATATATATATATATAGAAAATATTATATTATATTATCTATATAATATAGTATATATATATATATATATTATATATATATATATATATATAAATATATATATTAAAGATTATATTTGAGTATTATTATTACTATTATATATATATTATATATATATACTTGTAGATGGGGCTGAGCATATGTTTTTTTCGTACCCTTTTATCAATTTAAAAGCAAGACCTGACAATGGAGAAGGATCAAAATTATAAACAAAGTAAATAACTATATTTTTAATAACAATAAAGAAAATAATACCCAATAAAGCAATGCTCCTGCTATTTGAAAACCCCACATATATATTAAATCAAATATCAATAATACTCAATAAATTTAACTTTTCGCATATATATAAATACTGTATACACATTACACCTAATTATTCAAGAAAATGTCTCTTACAAGGATATATATTCAATACAATAAACCAGCCAAAATCTTAATACTAAAATGTTCATATAAAAGTTTCACCAAAAATAAATCGAGTTACGCAAGAGGAATATCAAAGGAATATCGACTAGTTATTATTTATACTGCACATTGAATAATCAACCTGTCTTTGTGCAATCGTATATATAAAAACAACACTTTAAGGTTTACAAACTACTCTGCAGCTTAACTTTTACCCATTAGTCGCACTTTGAAACTATTCAAATAAATTGTTTGTACCAAATGAGTAAAACACTGTTAATAAAATAACTTACGATTTTTGCTTAGAAATGTTCAATGCACACAAAATACCGTAACAATCAAACCATTGGTTCCGCTTCCAGAGTGAATATCAATTTTCAAAGGATAGACAGTATTCCAATTTTTGATACACTTTTTCCTTCCGTATTGCTATGTCATTTTCGGGTTTTAGTCGATTCAGTACGTAGATTCGTCCTTCGCAACGTCATCTCCAAACCAAGTATAGGCCCCAAGATCATCTCCGCTTTTTAACTGCGGATTTCTTAGTAAGTTCTTTTTTCTGTGTTTTTACGAGATATCTGGGACTAATTCCTAAACATTTACTGATTACGAAATTACTTCTCTGTTAACAATTATTCACAACTCGATAAAAACTTAATACAAATATTTACAAAATAAAATGCCATTAAAATTTAAACCCAATATAGTTTACTTACCGCTTTTTAACTGCGGATTTCTTAGTAAGTTCTTTTTTCTGTTCTGTGTTTTTGAGATATCTGGGACTTTCTTTGGAGCGACCATCCCCTCTGGAGGCAACCTTATCCTGAGACGTGACTATTCCATCTGCCCTTCTTCTCACGTGTCATTATTCACCTTAGCTTTCATTTAAGAATTTACTTTGTTTTCCCACATTTCTCCCCCATCAAGTTTGGAAAAACTCAGGAAAATAATAATAATTTTATACCAGTTTACAGTTATCAAAGAAAATTTGAAATTTAAGAATCTAAAAGAAATTTATTAAGGAATTTTAAAATATGTGTTAGCACATGTGTATAACAGTTTCCAGTAGTGATTTTTGCCTTTAAAATCTATTAAAACCAATAAAAACCACATTAAAACCATCAAAATAGCATAAAACCCCCCAAAAAACAAAAACCATTGGTTTATTTTGTTTTTTTTTTTTTTTTCGTCACTTCATAGGTTGTTTGATCCTGCAACCCGTTCAACCCCTATATATATATATATATATATATATATATATATATATATATATATATATATATATATATATATATATATATATATATATATATATATATATATATATATA